>BQNB010019382.1:0-66917 GCA_026074375.1 Tanacetum coccineum | reverse complement strand
TTTGATAGAAAATTTCTTGTTAGTCTTGCTAACTTTCAGCTTATTTTTTTTAGAAATCTCTAGTATACATCACAAGCTTCATTTAGCAACTTTTGGTTTTTATTTTCATTGAGTAATAAGCTAGATATGAGCCATAGTTTAGAAAAGTAGAAATTTCAAAGTAAAACTAAAGTTTCTGTAATGCAGACTTAAATGCTTATTTTCTAGCTTATTCAGTTGTTAAAAGTTCATAGTGCCTTTGTTAAAGTTGTAGTGTATAAGCTCAGTTCTAACTTTGTAGTTTTAAGTTTTTGCTTATTTTCATTTTTTAGATAAGCCAAAAGTGCTTAAATCGTAGGGTCTATTTGGTACTTTTTCAATAGTTAGAGGTTACCCGTTTTCGTTGTAGTGTAAATTTCCATTATTTTCCCCGCCTACCCTTTACTTTCATACGTTGCATTATCTACCCTAGTCTTTTAGGAATAATAAAATAGATTTAATATTTTCAAAATTAGTTTTAATAAAATTAGGGTTTAGGTTTTAATTGGCAAAATTAGGGTTCAATCGGTCACCCCGTGTATTTTACTGTTTATCATAGCTCGTAGTTTAATAGTTAATAGTATGTTTTTCGGTTTTAAGTCAGGTATGAATACCCGGTATATTGTAAGTACTATATAAGCCTCTTCCAACTTTGGAAGAGGCAAGCTAGTCATTTCTTTTCATTTGGAAGAGGCAAGCTAGTCAAAAACTCTCTCATGTGTTTCTCTCTCTAGAAACTAGCCAAATCCAAGAATCGACCCCGTGTTATGATATATGATATACCACAATTGGTATCAGAGCTTATGGGATGATTAGATCGTGTGTATGTGCGATTTCTTGCTTGTTTTAGATCGAAAAGTGTACCTTTGAAGGCTCATAGCTCGTTTTTTGAAGTTCTCCGAATTTTGATGTTTGTATTGATAAAGTTTGGGTGTTTCTAGTTGCTATTGCCTTATGGTACTGTGTTGTGCAAAAGAAATCAAGCAAAATCATTCAAAAGGGTGATTTATAAGTGATTTTGTGTGATAAAAGACGTTGTTCTTCGTGGAGAGTTGCCAGAATTTCTTCACGGCGGTTTGCTTAAATATAATATTTTATTAAGTAGGTTACCAACTCTCTGACACACGACGGGTTGCTTAGGTGGCGAGTTGCTCAAGAGGCGAGTTGCGTTATACTAAGCAGCGAGTTACTTACCAGCGGTTTGCTTACCATCGGTTTGAACAGGTGGCGAGTTGCTCAAGAGGCGAGTTGCTTTACACTAAGCAGCGAGTTGCTTACTAGCGGTTTGAACAGGTTATCAGCGGTTTGAATATTTTAATAGCAAATCTTTAAAGGAAACTCTGGCGGTTTGAAAACTCAACGGCGGTTTGATTAAAATATAGACGGCGGTTTGTATTCTTTCTTCGCGCGGGTTAATTGACGACGAGTTGCGTTCGGCGAGTTGCCTTAAAATTCCATCAGCGAGTTGCCTTATTTCTTTGCGCGGGTGGTTTTGTGGTTTGGTTCGCCTCTGGCGGCGAGTGAGCTTCTGTCTTAGAATTTGGAAATATTACAAAATTGGGACTTGATCTTCCGAAAACAAGAAACGAATACGTTAACCTCACACTTTTTAAAGTACCCCCACTAATCATTGATTCGATCAAAACATATCATATCATAATAAAACTAAGAGTCTAGTATGTCAGAAGACATTCAGTTAGCGATTACGATAACGACCACCAATGGCTGGATAGAAAAGGACCTTTGAGTCTTGGCAACATCGTATACGTCTGTACTCTTAGGAAAGGATATGGAGATAACCATTATGAAGTCCATTAATGAAGGACCATTTCATATGGGAACTGTTCTTAGATGTTATTGCTGGAGGAACTGAGGGTGCAGTTCAACAAGGTCCAGTAGGTGCTAGAGTCCTTAATGACCTTTCAGCTGAAGAAAAGGAAAGGTATAAAGCTGACATTCGTGCAACCAAATATCTACTAAGGTATACCAAAGGACATCTACTCACTCATCAACCACTATACTGACGCCAAAGACATTTGGGAAAACGTGAGTGAAGATGATTCTGGAAGGTTCTGAGTTAACAAAGGATGACCGGGAATCTCAATTATACGATGAATTTGAACACTTCCGTCAAAACAAAGGAGAAACCATTCAAGGATACTATGTTAGGTTTACGAAGCTCATTAATGACATGAGAAACATCAAGATGACCATGCCCAGGATGCAGCTTAACTCAAAGTTTGTGAACAACATGCTACCTGAGTGGAGTAGATTCATAACTGAAGTCAAACTTAATAGAGGTTTTGATGGATGTCTATTTTGATCTGCTTTTATGCCTATTTGAAGCCAACATGAGCGTACATGCTAATGAGACAAGAACAATTGATGGAAAGGTTCCTTCAAACCATCCTAATGATCCTTGGCCATAGTGTCGATATGCCTAACGTTTTGCAGTATCCATACACAATCATCCAAGTCTCCACAATCCTCAAATGAACCATCTCTTGCTGACAACTTTCAACTGGACTCAGGAAGTTCTTCAACTGAAAACTTGATTGAAAGTTTATCCAACTCACTTGCCCTCCTCACTCAATCGTACAAATCACATCTTCCTCAAACAAACAATCAACTTAGATGTCCATCATAATGTAAGGGAATCAAAGCTACGGTTCAAGACGGCAAGAAAGTTGTGGTTCAAGATGTCCGTGGAAGATACAATGCGAACAATTATGGGAAAACCATTTCAGAGAAACAATGCAAGAGGAATGATTGTAGATGGGATGTAGGAGGTTAGATAATAGGAAGGCATTATTAATCCTGGGACCAGCCAAACCCATTAAGTGCTACAACTGTAACGGACTAGGGCACATAGCACGAGAATGTCCAAGGCAAAACGTCTTTAAGATTCAGACTACTTCAAGGACAGTTGCTGCTATTGCAAGCCAGAGATGGTTGCTGTACTGGATGAAGAATAGTCGTGTTTCTTGACAGGTGAACAGATTTCAACTTTGAGAGGATGTGGATAACTCCACCCTTGAGAATGATCTGGCACTCAATAGGACCCTATCTTTATGCTGCTGAATGTGTGCATACGACTCGGATGTTGACGAGGGTCCACCACACAGGGACCATGATTCTTGACAAAATCTCACATCGGAAGATCTGAATCTACGATGAAGCCTGGACTCAATATGACAACAAATTACTCGTTTGAGGTCATGATCATGATACCTTTGTAAATCATATAGATGAGTATCCTGAAGTACACGAGATGGCGAACCGTTGAACCAATACAACTACGTTGTTGAATCTGCATGCTGACTATAAGAGAGTAATAGTAATATTATTACGTATGATCATATGTGGAAGAAACGAAGATCCATGTTGTTAATGAAATGTATCTTTTGTGCGAAATGTTGCATTGATGTCAATTCTCGATTGAAATGCATGAACAGGGAGTACAAAGTAGATTAGCTAATAAAACCTGACATTGATAATAATGATTCAGTGACCTTCTGAACTCTGCGAGTTATAAGGATCTGGTTCAGTGGAATATGTAAAAAACGGGCAAACTTTGAATTAACTGATTGAGAACAAAAAATTGATTAAACAAATGTGAATAATTATATCAGTCATAAATTGAAAGGAAACTTCTTCTAAAATCAGAACTTCTTTCAGCAAAATACTACTTAGTGTTCTACAGGTTGGCCATTATAGTCAAAGAACAGAAGAATTAATCATCTTGAAAAAGATATCTTTAAACAAAGGGAAGGACAAAATTCCTGTGAAAGAGTTTTTAGAATAAAAAGGCTCTTAAAAGATAAGATTGATGATAAGATTATACAAACAGATTAGTCTGTTCAAACGGGTTCACATGTTATGTAAACCAAAATCGTTTTATGATGACAAAGAACAATAGGTAGAAATTGGCTACCAAAAATCCTTTATGCCTCACTGTTGCAAAGCAAGCTTAGTTGCTCTGTATAATCGGTTATGTACTTGTCATACCAATCATACACCCAACGTTATACAGGACTCAGGAGGATACGCGTGAGATAGCTGAGATACTAGGAAAAGAATGTTTTGTTGAAAATGCAAAGCCCATATGTGTGAGGAAAATAAAGTTAGGATTGCCCCCCCCCCCCCCCCCCCCCGTATTACATCAAAAGAGAACCTTCTTTTGCAACCTTTGAATCCCCAAAGAAATCTGACCCCACAACAGATATTATGGTCCTTAGATGACAATAACAGGAAAAAGGCTATCGACCTCAGTTCTAAAACCAATTTCAGCTTGACAGTGTATACCACCCAATACTACCTTTCAAGCTTGTCGCCATTTTCTTTCCAACCTAATAAGTCAAGTGAAGATTAATCTTTATGTGCTCATCACAACTTTTTACAGAGATTTGAACAAATACTGACAAAAAACTAGAATCACCCCAAAAGGTGTTATAAGGGGGAAGAGGGTTTTGAGCAAACATAAAGATGTTACCTCAATGGAAGTATTCCAATTTTTCAAAAACTCTTAAAGAAACACTTTGGTGGAGTTCAATAAACAAGACCTCTTTTAAAGAAGTTAAAGAAATGGAAGGAAATTTTTGATCAAATGAATATACGTAAGTGGACAAGAATAATGTTAGACAAGAATATGTGCTGAAATTGTAAGAAAATACCTTCTCATTGGAAAATGAGAATCTGATTGCTAATTTGTTTTGTCGACTCAAGCCTGTATGATGTGGCTAAATCACGGTTTGTCTAACGATTCTTGAAGGCTACATGTCTAAAGTTCATAATGAGTCAAACCATATTTCAAAATAACCCCCCCTTTGAAAGGGCAATACCTAAATTTGAATTAAAATATCAAACATCTTCAAGAAAGTTTTGATAATTAAAAAATTCAACACGGTGCAGGAGCTCCTGATTTAACTCATTCTTTGAGATCAAGAATCTCGATCATTCAGATTCAAGAAAGGACTTACGTGATTAGAAACTTGAAAGTTCTAGTCGCTAATGTGAATGACAGAAGTTGTGAGCCTTATAATGTTAAAGATGTCACTGCTCTTATTGAACAAAATGATTGCGTTAGAGTAGAACTAGAAAAGTTCAAAACAACATTAAAGGAATCTGTATGACCTCAATTAAAGTACGCGTACTCACATAAGTGAAAAGACATCTTACAATGTTAATTTGATACTCGAGAGTATAAAAAGCTCAATTGAAGAAGCAATGAGTATTGTTTCACGCAAGCTGACTAGTCAAACCAAAAGTTCTTGGCCTGGAATGTCTGCCAATGATGTTAAACCCTCCGAATCATCCCTTTAAGAAACAATTTGGGAGTGCTCATTTAAACTATAGCAGCCATCTTAAGGAGAGTGTAGAACAGTTGGGAGATGTTGAGGAAGCTAGAGTAGTTAATCCACTAGTAATCACTTTACTATGCTTGCCAATAACTATGCATATCTCAGGAATTGTTAGAATATGTGATTGGCACTTGCCAAAAGGTTCAATGAAAGAGATAACAAGGCTCCCTTACCCTGTTACAGAAAAAGCCAGTTACTTTTAAGTGATAAACTGGAACTTCATCTGCAACACACAGAAAACACGAAGCGCTCCAGAACGTTCAACAGGACTATTTCACTGTGATTCCCTCTACAGGAGTAAACGCTTCCACTCGATAGGCAAGCGGATCAAAGCCTAGAAGTAATACAAAGAAAAATAGGATCCTACCTGCCTAAAGAAGGAGATTATAAGAAGTAGTAGTTAACCTTATGACAAATAAGTCAGTTATGAACAAAAGTGAATCGGATTGAATTCTAGATTAGCTATAAGCGTGTTGTAATTAATCGAATTCTGAATCTGTGTGCAAATGTGTGTACAAATGCTTAAACTTGGCCAAATCATAAAAAAGTGATCAAATGCAATCACACTAAGTTTCCACCTTAGGAATGTTACCTGAAAAGCATGATAAAATGGTCAACTATCGAAATAGTTGGTGAGCTCACAAGATTTTATACACAAAATGTAGTTTTAAATAAAGAGTAGATGTCCGATAAAAGTTTGCCAACCCAATGGCAAGTTATCAAAAACAGTTGCCCAAACCAAAATCAATTCCAAATAAGTTGAGAGTCCAAAACAAATCAATGTATATGTATGCTATAGTGATTATGCGAGGCACTACTTAAACGTATTCAGCCTAACCGTTCCAACATCCAATCAAGTTCTAGTTGTATAGTGTGGCACAAACACTTAGTACTATGCACCCTTGTGCGGGGAGTGAGGAGGGGCTAATCTCCTAATAGCGCTATCCATAAGTACTAACGTCTCAATCCCGTTGAGGGGGAAAGTGAGTTAAAAGTAGTGGCGGGTTCCAAGCATACAACAACATACATAATAAGTTCAAGTTCAAGTTCAAGTTCAACACGATTCCAAAACAAGTTCAACACGTTCCACAAGTTTGCAAAGTTCAAAACCAAGTTCAATAAGTTCAAGTATGCTCGAATGTTTATAAAACATAAAAGTACGAGCATAGAAATTTAATAAAAACACATCATGCTTTCCACCCCAAAACAGTTAAAATATGCAAAAAGAGGGGGATGTGAGAAACTCACCAAAATGGAGATACCAAGATGAAAGTAACGAAGAAAAGCGGCGATGACAAATCTCAACCGCGACCTATTAATAATAATAATATATTATTAATATTCAATTATGTAAAATATGCAACTCATTGTAATTACGTTATATGCATGTCAATTCGTACATTAGGAATCCATGAGACTACACTTCGCTTTTTATTTCCATTGGTTATCCATTTTCTGAAAATTGCGCCGTTTTACTAGCAACTAGTTATCGCTTAACGACTTGCCAAACAACCTCAACACTTGCTTATACTCCATCTCCAGGTTCCTATGTATATTGACTTACTACTATGTTTGCCCCAAAGATTCTAAGCAAGTTTTACCTTTCGTAAATACTAGCACACTATAACTAGTTTAAAATAGGCCTGCAGAAAGTTATCAAAAGTTTGGCAACATCAGGCACCCTTAAACATTTTATAAAAATCTAAAAAAAATACAGGAGGTCACACACATCATGTACAATCTCCAGATTAAATTTCGTCAAAAAATATTAAGTTTTGACCCGCCTGCACACAGCATCTTTACAAACGAAATTCTGGACAGCCAACACAGTTTTAGCACTTAATCTTGTACAAAGGTTTTGACTAACTTTTACACCTTGAAAATCGACGAGGCCTAGTTCGTTGGAAAGTAGACTCGAAGTAGATAACTTTAGGGTCCTGAAAACCTAGAAAAGCTTTTGAAACGACCACGTTATGACATCCGAAAGTTGACCCAAATTCGGATATGAAAACTGCCATTTTCTAAAATTTGCCGGAACGGTTTCCTAATTAAAATCGGCCATAACTTTCTCGTTTTTAAGAGTTAGAAGCTCTAATTTATACCAAAACGATCATTGGAGCGATCTCTACAATTCTAATCACTAAAATCCCAGATTACATCACACTAAACCCGCTGATTTTTAGTCCAAACTTTCTGCCCTAATTAAGGGTTATAAAACTCTTTCAACCCATCACTATTTTGCACAAATTTCACATCCCACAATCTCAAACTAACCTACACTTTACCCTAAACCTATTTAACCATCCACAATCACCAACACCCTCACAAACATCACATGCATCCTAATCAATGGATTCCTAATTTCATAAAATAGACATGCATGAACATAATTTTTTATAAGATTTTGAAAACTAAATAAAAAGGAAGAAAAGTAGCTTACAATGTAATCACAATAGAAGATAAATCAAAAACTATAAACCCTTGGGGGTTTATGAACATGGCCGAACCACAAAGGGACCCGAAACGAACCTAAAATTAACTCTTTGTTATTCTAATCTTGTTAAAAACACTAAATCTTGAACCCTTGCAACACCAATTATACCCAATTGGATCAAAACCCAAAAAAATCAAGAATCAATAAAAATTAAGATTTTGAGTAACTTGATGTATGGTGATTTTTGTTTAAAAAGGATGATAGGGGTTTAGCTTAGGGATGATTTGAGAATGATTGGAAGCTACTTGGTGGAGTTTTAATGGTGGCGGTGGTGGTTTGGGACTGTTGTCGAACGAATAGAAAGAGGGGAGAGAAAAAAAATCGTTGGTGTATGTGTTTTATAAAAGAAAGAGTAGCATTTATATAAGGGATAAAATCTAGAGTGTATCGACATAAAAAATATATAAGGAATGTTTGGTTGGGTTAAGTAACCGGCCAAAAGGGGGGGATGTGGGCTTGGGTTGTAGTATTTTTTTTAACTTTTATTACATAGTTCTTGGGCCCAATTGTTAAGTTAACTAGTTATTTATTGTAAAAATAAAATTTTGACGCGGTTTCTAACGCGGTTTCGGCCAAACGCGGGTAAACATCGAAGAAAAGTAGTAAAATAAAATAATTAAGCTCTCGAAGCTAAAATATGGAGATGTTGATTTCTCGATCGTTAAAACGAATAATTAACCAAAGCTTGACTCGCGAATAATTAAAACGACGATTTTTACTAAATCGACTAAAAATAATAAAATAAATTCTATAAATTTAGAAAATAGAATTTAAAGCTCGAAGAAACTCGGGATAAACATTGACTTAAAATCGAGTTGCACCAAAAACAAGCATTAAATGCTAAGAGTCATGTAACCACATAAAAGTGACTCCAATAATAATCAAAAGAGTCAATTATCATACGTTTGCTTCGGTTACTGTTTTCAAAATTGACGGATGTCACAGTTTTCCACTGTTAAAGGGAATTTCGTCTCAAAATTCAGTGCTCCGTCACTAAAGCCATAGCGCTCGCGAAACAGTTGCGGATTACTTATGGTTCATCTCGTCTCTCGTTTCCCAAATAAGTCTGGTCCCTCGTCTCGGAATTCCAATGAACTTTACAATAAAAATCCCAACTTCGTTTCAGCTTTATGACACTCACGTCCATAATTTCACAGTTTCCTCTCTACAAAACGTTGTTTGAGTCGTCGATCCTTTAATTCTTCTAGCGGTACGTGCAAGTTTTTACGTTGGTTTAGGCTTTCTTTCGAGTTTTGACACGAAATGAAACGTGCTAAGGAACTCCTGACAAGTCTCCGTGGTAAGCGCAGGCCGATAAGCTACTGGACCGACTGATCGCTCGAAATCCGCGAACGGTCCTATGTAATCTCGGTGAAAGTTTGCATTCTCATACCGAAAACATACCACGCCATTCCAAGCGACAAAGAACAAACCCGAATCCTTCCCAAAAATGCTTTAAAAGGAGCACAATTAACGTTCGGATTCGGTGTGGTAGCCGGTTGTTAGTATGAAATTCACAAAGGGTAGATGAGTATCCCCAGATATCCTTCCTTCAAAAGTTAATTATACATGCCGAAATTGCATATCTTCTAATGGTTTCATGTACGCTCACTACTTTGAGCATACTTCTGTGGATGTAAGCGTACTCATATCCAGTCGCGTCCATTAATGGTTTATGAAACGATGCCAAAATCGTGATGTAGAGCTTACTGAACTGTCACATCAGATATGCTTGACGCAGGCACCCATGACCTGCTATGATCTTGTTGAAGTATGTCTTGCAAAGCTTTCCAATCTTGTAGTCTTCAAGGATAACTAAGAAATGCGCAGATTTGGTCAGTCGATCAACAATGACCCAAATTGAGTCATGTCCGCTATTGTTCTCGGTAATTAGGTTTACGAAAGTCCAAAAGTGATCTTCTCCATTATTTTTTTTTCCCAATTCTCTTGGAAATCTCTAGCCGTTAAAGCAATCTCGAGGGTTTCCAATGTTCTACTTTGACTTTAGAGCAAGTCAAACATTTACTAACGTACATAGAAATATCCTTCTTCATTTTGGGCCACCAATATAAGTCTCGTAGATCATAATACATTTTGTCTGCTCCAGGATGTACGGAATACCTTGTAGCATGGGCTTCATTCATGATCAAAGTTCTTAAATTGCCATAGTCTGGCACCCAAATTCGTTCAGCAATATATAATACACCATCTGTTCTTTTCGTCAGTCAAGCTGTTTGATCCAATCCTTCAACATTTCTGCACAAGTGTTGACACCTTTAGAAGCTTCGCTCTGAGCTTCCAGTATCCTAGCTTTAATGCTAGAGTAAATTGTCATGCTCATAGCTCGAGCTCGTCTCGGTTTCATCCATTCTTTCCTACTCAATACATCAGCTACTACGTTCGCTTTACCTGGATGGTAGCGAATCTCTCAGTCATAATCGCTAAAAAGTTCTATCTATTGTCTGTGACGTACAAGTAGTGTCTCCACATCTTAAGAGCAAATACTATTGCGCCCAACTCTAAGTCATGAGTGGTGTAGTTCTTCTCATAGATTTTTGAGTGGCCTAGATGCGTATGCTATCACTTTGTTTCTCTGCATCAAAACGCAACCAAAACCTCGGTACAATGCGTCACAATAAACTACAAAATCATTTGTGCCCTCAGGAAGTGCCAGAATAGGAGCATCACACAACATGTCCTTCAATGTCTGAAAGGCGTTCTCCTGCTCATCACCCCACTCGAACTTTTGATTTTTCTGAGTTAACAGAGTGAGAGGCTTTGCAATCTTCGAGAAATTTGCGATAAATCGCCTATAGTATCCTGCCAATCCTAAGAATGAACGGATCTCGGTTGGGGTCTTTGGGGGCTTCCAATTCTTTACTGCTTCAATTTTGCTGGGATCCACATGTATACCTTCACTATTCACTACATGACCGAGAAAATGAACCTCTTGTAGCCAGAATTCGCACTTCAAAAATTTCCTGAACAATTTCTCCTTTTCAAGCAATTCCAACATCAGTTTTAGGTGGACTTCATGCTCCTCCTTGGACTTTGAATAAATTAAGATGTCATCAATGAAGACAATGATAAACTTGTCGAGATACGGCCTACAGACGCGGTTCATAAGGTCCATGAACACCGCGGGAGCATTAGTCAGACCGAAGGGCATGACCGTGAATTCAAAATGTTCGTACCTCATCCTGAAAGCGGTTTTGGGGATGTCTTCTTCGCGTACTCTCAACTGATGGTAGCCAGATCGAAGATCTATTTTTGAAAAATAATATCGTGAACCCTTATCTTGCAACTGAACGAACAACAAGTCATCGATCCTGGGAGAGGTGTAAGCCGGTTCTTGATTGTTAGCTTGTTCAGCTCTCGATCGTCTATACACATACGGAACGAACCATCCTTCTTTTTAACAAATAAGACTGGGGCTCCCTAAGGTGAAGAGCTAGGTCGTATGAAACCTTTTTCTTGCAGTTCTTTAAGTTGGTTGGATAGTTCTTGCATTTCCGTAGGTGCCAAACGATAAGGTAATTTTTCAACAGGCACAACTCCAGGAATGAGATCTATGCAGAATTCCACTTCACGAGATGGGGGTAAACCAAATAAATCTTCTAGAAACACACCAGGGAATTTAAGTACAACAGGGATGTCTTCGAGTTTTGGCTCGTTCACTTTCATGGTTTTCAACTGTTTCAGGTTTCTTTCGGGCTGTTCTCCATGAACTTCCAAAATCTCTCTGTTAGATAACGAGATTTGGAGAATTTTCTCATAACAAACTATCTTAGCTCTAGGCCTTGATAACTAATCTATTCCTACGTTCACAACGAAACTACCATGTCCAAAAGGAATCGAGTCGATGATGAACGTATGACATTCTAGTTCTAGTCCACATTCGTGGACAATCTTGTTGGTTTCTAACTTTAGACCGTTAGCAATTTAAATTTTGTATTTGGTTCGGGGTTTTCGGTGTTATTATGGTAGGTGGTTATGGTTGATATAATTGGGGCAAGGGAAAAAAGTTGGAAAAATATAACTAAATAGGCATCGGAATCGAATATTATATAGAAAAATGATCGCTGAAAGAACAACACTCGACACCATTACAACAAAAAACACCAAACTACGTTCTGATCCTGCTGGGCTTCATTAGCAGTAATGGCAAAAGTTCTACCACGGCCTAGTTTCCATTGTTTCCCTTAATTGTAGAAGCTAGACCCCGGATGTAGCGATCAATATGCTTGCTTTACGGAGTGACCGTGCGCGGCACTAGTCTAGCTAACTCATGGAATCATCGGGATTTTTGGTTTTTGTGTATTTGTAAACATTCAGCTCCAATCATAACATGATTCCAAAACTCTTCCTCAATTCCTAATATGCATTACCTGGAAAAACAATATTTTTCCATCAATAACTTCTTTAGGTTTTCCCAAGGCTGGGCTATACCAATTGCCCGACCTCTTGTCTAAACTAGTGTGTTCCACCAAGTTAAGGCGCGACTTTGCAGCATACAAGACGCGAATTCGACTTGGCTTTCTGTGGGACACTTGCTAATGTAGAGCACACACTCCATTTCTTCCAACTATGATAGCAGGCCAACTGCTCTTTCAGTTTCAAAGAATTCCTTAGCACCACAAGACTTGAATGTCTTGTAACTGCATAAATACCTTGCGTGTGCATGCTTAGTCCGCCTTGGAAATCTCTCTTGCTTTAACTTAGGGTCATTAGCATTTTAGTAGAGCATACCTCTTTTAAATTCTCATGAGTCAAATCGATTAACGGCTTAAATTTCTAGTAAACAAAGCTCGTATCTGCTCTAGGTTCGTTTAGTATGGATGTACCTTAATTGGTTTCCATGATTCGTTCCTGAGTTGCGCGTGTTTCTTTTCGAAGGTATGGTTTTAAACAAATTGTCCACACATTTATTTGAGTAATTATTTTGACCAAAGTATAATTCGAGTAGCGTACATATATATAATGCAGCTTTAAATGTAACGAAATAACATTCATTCAAACAGAGATGTGACGAAAGTTTATATAGAGAAAAGAGATGAACGTTCTCAAATACGTAGTTTTAATTCTCCCATAATGATTGTTATCCAAAAAGATACGTCTTCAAAAGTTTATATTTCGTAGTAACCTCCAACAAAGTTGGGTTTTCAACATAAATCGTGATAAAAAAGGTTTGACTAAAAAATGTATTTCAAGTAATGTATAATAAAGAAATTTTATTTATTTATTTTATTTAAAAAAAATATTTTATTAAAGTCATAATAAGGATTTCTAAAATTTGAAGTCATAATAAAATTTTCCAAAAATTTGAAGTCAAAGTAACCGAACACGATGATACCGACACAAAAGAATTTATTTTTTGATAATAAAAACATTTTTTTCGAACGCGGGTTGAATAAATATATTCAACAAAGTTTGGTGTTTACATGTACCTTATAATACATAAGTTTTGACGCTAAAACGATGTAACCTTGAAAAATGCTAGTGCATCACATTATAAAAAGAAGTGTTCAAAAAGTATCTCGCTTATACATGTTTTGTTACCAAAGGACTTCGACTCGTCCAAATAAGTACCATCTCCGAAACACGAACGCCATGACGAAACTTGTTATCATGGTTACACAATTAACCAGTACCAAGTATAAGGTTCTCGTTCTCGTATCAATCATTTTATCACAAAAGGGGGGTCTTCCATGCGATGGTCATACAACCAAACAACTAGAGTGATAATACTCATAAGCGAGTTGCTCCTAAAGCAACTAATGACGTACTGCGTCTCATCGAATATCTTCAAGAACGAAACTTTTAAGTAATAGGTTGTTTTTTTATTCCACGATAGAAACAATGTCAATCCACATAGCGGGGATAAAAAATAGTCGTTTGCAATACGCATGGTAGGGTAAAGACAAAACATCACGCAGTTCTGCATTCAGAGCCCTAGTCTCTCTAGTATCGCGTTGCATTGACGTTAAATTTAGTATCCACATCCAAACACCAAGCACTTCCAAACCTTCTGTTATTACTAGAATCAAATATAACTAACTAATCAAACCCCAAACCATTGTAAGCCTCTCTGACTACTAGGTCCAACTATCATGTCGAAAACGAAAAAAATAACTCAAGAGGAAAGCCTCTACAAAAAGCCACAGAAATAATATCAACCACTTCACTAGAATGAGCCTCAGCCTCAAAACCTGGAATCGAGATTGACATCGTAGATAAAAACAACGAGGAGAGATTCCTCCTCCCCGGCATGGACCCACCTTCGAGTGAATTCAACAAAGGTCTTATGCCATGTAGCAACTTGAAGCCTAATTTCACAACTCATCAAACAAGAACTGTCATGAACTTAAGTTAGAAGTTGGTAAAAAGCTTAATGTTTTTGAAAAATTGACTCAACTTTGAGGTCGCTCAGAAACAAAATCTTGAATTACTGAACATGGTGTTTGCGAACAAGCAAAGAATGCTTACATTAGAAGCCAAAAATGGTTGGCTTAGCAGCATGACGAAATAAAATGAAGACATGATCAAAATGTAGTCGACTACTCTAATAGCGAAAGAAGGAACGTACCTCTACATATCGTGGTATGATGCGTAGTTCACCTGCTGCTCGCCTTGAGTTCTTACTCAGAATCTATCCACGAGTCCTTCTCAAGTCCTTATGCAGGGTAAAGGTACGAAAACTAATTGGGTGTACGTCGTGACTCAATTACAAAATCATTAGCGCGCGAAGACGATCTATGGGACATATTGTGACTATAATGGTTTTCTTAATAACAAGGTGCCTAGGGACAGTGTGACACTATAATGACAGTAACCGATGTGAAAGCAAACTCAGAATATATCAACATAAGCATGATGTACTAAATCAAATAGTGGACATCTAAAGATAAATGGTGTACGGTGCACATAACTCCTAGTATGCTTTTCAGTGACCAAAGTGGAAACTCAGCTTTTTAAAACTCGTTTAAAATAATGGCTATACCCAGTGTTGCATGATACTCCCTAAATTAGACATAGTTGATCAAGTTATGTCTAATTGAGGTATAATGATGCAACCACTCAGACTAGTTGGCTCGTTTCATGTTTGATGTTTTTAGAAAAAGAAAATCATTTTGGTTATAGTTCGGATTTTTATTTTTGAAAATCGGCGTTCTCTGTAACCTTAGGCTCTGATTACCAATCCGTCATACCCCACCAAGGCGAAAACGCGAGGTGTAACATATCGATAAACATCACATAAGATGACAGATAAAACCCCGAATTATAAGATATATGTAAGTCAATACATGAATTTAGATAAAAGAAAGTTATCCGAATTACAGCATTACAAAGTACGAGTTTAAAAGTACAAAAGTCATCATTGTTGTTTTTCTTCCGAACATGGATCACCCCTGTAGGATATCATATTTCACAGCCCGGATGATGATTCTTGGATTTGGCTGGTTTCTAGAGAGAGAAACATATGGAGAGGTTTTCTAGAGAGAAAAACTATATGTGTAAAATAGAAAGTGAATAAAATGACTAGCTACCTCTTCCAAAGTTGGAAGAGGTATTTATAGTTCTTACATAATACAGGGTATTAGTACCCAGTTCAAAACCAAAAATCACACGATTAACTATTAAACTACGAGCTATAATAAACAGTAAAATACACGGGGTGACCGAGTCTTTTTCTAATATCTAATAATCTCCCCCTAAGGGAGGTCACCCCTGAAAATACTAAATTTAATCACTTCAGTCTTTAGCTCATGGACATTTGATTCTTCATTCGATATCTTATACATTTGGGGTAGTGATCTTTTGATTTATCTTTAACTTGTCTTTGATTGTGATCTTGAGCTTTCTTGAGATCATCACCCAAACATAATCTTACATCATCTTGTAATGGATCACCATCTTGTGCACTTGTGAAGAAATAAACGATATCAGAGTTTGCGGAAGCTTTGACACCTTTAAGGCTCTTTCAATAACTTCATAACAGTGTAGGTCGTTTGACATTTTTCGTTATTCACTTGACCTTTCTGGTAACTCGGGTATTACTAACCCTCCATCTCCATTTCCATCTTTAAATTATCCTGTATAATGAAATATGTTAGCAATAAAGAGAAAATGGATTTGAGAAAAAAACAGTCCTAATGTATTATAATATTTATTAAAATATTTTGTAACGCCTTCGAGAGTTTTGATTGTTATAACAAATGTTCAATAACCGCAATTCATATACTGAGAACAAGTTGATTCACGTAGAATCGCACCATCGTTTCTTTTCAGTTGACACAAGTTTGATTCTTGCATAATCGCACAAGTCACCTACCAAGAGCTTGTTTGATGTTAGCTCTAGCAGGATTTCCATCTTCATTGTGAAAACCTTTATTTCACTCAGATGTTCTGGCAATATCACAAGGATAATGCGTAGGACTCTAAAGATAGTCTTTGTTTCCACAGTGTGTGAAAGACAAGAGAATTGGCAATGTGTCCTAACGAGATTAATTGATGATCTCTTGGCTCTAGACTTAATAGTGCGTTTTGGTTTTAGTGACGGAGGCTAGAGCTGACTGCCACCTTTCCATATCACTAACTCGGATGAGAAAGTCAATAGAGATTACGTGTTTAGTCTCCTGAGAAAGAAAAAAAAATCTCCTGGGAGATTCTGATGGCTAAGGGAGGGTTGTGCATTGCATCATTGGGTCCATGATGTCAGTCTTCAATGTCAGCAATCATCTTAGTGATTCTGGCAGCATATGTATTGACCCAATTTCTGCCTAAGTATATGGAGGGCTTCTTTCTTTACACCCTTTATCCTTACTATTCTTTTAATTCTTACCCCTCATGCTACCGAGACTCCATGACTAGAAATATGATGGGTTTATACCAGTACTAGCTCCATCTCAGTCGACACTATTCCCTTATTCTCACTTTTTCTCCTTTTTTATGTCATACCTAAGGACTTCTACACTAACTAGTGGATTGTACCTGGGCAGATCCCTCCAGTTCTGGCTGGATCATTAGAACTTGTACCTAACCTTACCAACCTTATATCTCCGACAAAGTAAAATGCATGGTCAGTCTTTTGGTACAGTTCTCCTCTCCATAACCAATTGAAAATTACAATTAACGTACTTATGAAATAAATCTCAAGGCATTTTTGTACCTCAGATTGTTTTTTTTATTGTTTTTTACATTTTTTAGAAATGGCTACCCAGCATATGGGGGGGGGGGGGGGGGGGGGGGGGGGGGGGGGGGGGGGGGAAGCACCTGGGGGGGGGGGGGGGGGGGGGGGGGGCGGCAAAACTACAACAAAAATGTGCATCGGATTTTTCAAAAAGTCTAGCACGTTTGGGCGGAGTATACACACTAGTCTAATAACTAGTTAGTGTAGAAGTCCCTTAGGGGACAATCAAAAAAGGCAAAAAAGTGAGAATAAGGAATAGTGCTGACTGAGATGGAGCTAGTACTGGAACAAACCCAACAAGGTTTCTAGTCATGAAGTCTCGGTAAGCACTGAAGGGGTTGAAGAATTAAAAAGAATAGTAAGGATAAAGGGTGTAAAGAAAGAAGCCCTCCATACACTTAGGCAGAAACCGGGTCAATACATATGCTGCCAGAATCACTAAGATGATTGCTGACATTGAAGACCGACATCATGGACCCAGTGATGCAATGCACAACCCTCCCTAGCCACTCAGAATCTCTCAAAAGATTTATGTTTCATTTCTCACGGAGACTAAACACGTAATCTATTGACTTTCTCACTCCGAGTTAGTTGATATTGAAAAGGTGGCAGTCAGCTCCAGCCTCCGATCACTAAAACCAAAACGCACTATTGAGTCTAGAGCCAAGAGATCATCAATTAATCTCGTTAGGACACATTGCCAATTCTCTTGTCTTTCACACACTGTGGAAACAAGACTATCTTTAGAGTCCTACGCATTATCCTTGTGATATTGCCAGAACATCTGAGTGAAATGAAGGTTTTCACAATGAAGATGGAAATCCTGCTAGAGCTAACATCAAACAAGCTCTTGGTAGGTGACTTGTGCGATTCTGCAAGAATCAAACTTGTGTCAACTGGAAAGAAACGATGGTGCGATTCTACGTGAATCAAACTTGTTCCAGTATATGAATTGACGGTTATTGAACATTTGACAAACAATCAAAACTCTCGAAGTGTTACAAAATATTTTAATAATTAACACTTAGACTGATTTTTTTCAAATCAATTTTCTCTTTATTGCTAACTGTTTCATTACAGGATAATTTAAAGATGGAAATGGAGATGGAGATACCCAGTACCAGAAATGTCAAGTGAATAACCGAATGCTCAGACACGACCTACACTTGTTATGAAGTTATGAAAGATCTCATAAAGGTGTCAAAGCTTCCGCAAACTCTGATATCGTTTATTTCTTCACAAGTGCACAAGATGGCGATCCATTACAAGATGATGTAAGATTATGTTTGGGTGATGATCTCAAGAAAGCTCAAGATCACAATCAAAGACAAGTCAAAGATGAATCAAAAGATCACTACCCCCAAAGGTATAAGATATCAATGAAAGGAATCAAATGTCCCATGACTAAAGACTGAAGTGATTAAATATAGTATTTTCAGGTGACCTCCCTTAGGGGAGAATATTAGATAAGAGGAAAAAGACACGGTCACCCCATGTCTTTTACTGTTTATTATAGCTCGTAGCTTAAAAGTATAATCGTGTGATTTTTGGTTTGAACTGGTACCAAAACCTGTATTAATGTAAGAACTATATATACCTCTTCCAACTTTGGAAGAGGTAGCTAGTCATTTATTCATTTTCATTTTACACATATAGTTTCTCTCTCTAGAAAACCTCTCCATGTGTTTCTCTCTCTAGAACAGCCAAACCAAGAATACATCATCCGGGCTGTGAAAAATGATATCACAGGGTGATTCCAAGTTCGGAAGAAAAACAACAATGAAGACCTTTTGTTCTTTTAAACTCGTACTTTGTAATGCTTAAATTCGATAACTTTCTTCATCTAAATTCATGTATGGTGTTTTATCTGTCATCTTATTTGATGTTTTCCCGAATTTTCATGTTACACTCGCGTTTTCGTGCCTGGTGGGGTAATGACTGATGGTAATCAGAGCCTAAGGTTATAGAGAATGTCGGTATTATTTTCAAAAATCAAAATCCGAAATATAACCAAAATGATTTTCTTTTTCTAAAAACATCAAACCTGAAACGATCATAGTCTAGTGGTTGCATCATTAGAACCTAATTAGACATAACTTGTGATCAACTATGTCTATTCAGGAGTATCATGCAACACTGGGTATAGTCATTATTTTAAACAAGTTTAAAAACTGACTTTACACTTTAGTCACTGAAAAGCATACTAGGAATTATGTGCATCGTACATCATTTACCTTTAGATGTCCACTATTTGATTTAGTACATCATGCTTATGTTGATATATTCTGAGTTTGCTTTCACATCGGTTACTGTCATTATAGTGTCACACTGTCCCTAGGCACCTTGTTAGTAAGAAAACCATTATAGTCACAATATGTCCCATAGATCGTCTTCGCACGCTAATGATTTTGGGAGTGAGTCATGACGTACACCCAATTACTTTTCGTACCTTTACCCTGCATAAGGACTTAAGAAGGACTCGTGGATAGATTTCGAGTAAGAACTCAAGGCGAGCAGCAGGTGAACTACGCATACACGACATGTAAAGACGTTCATTCTTTCGCTATTAGAGCTAGTCGACCTACATTTTGATCATGACTTCATTTTATTTCGTCATGCTGCTAAGCCAACCATTTTGGCTTCTAACATAAGCATTCTTTGCTTGTTCGCAAACACCATGTTCAGTAATTCAAGATTTTGTTTCTGAGCGACCTCAAAGTTAAGTCAATTTTTTCAAAAACATTAAGCTTTTTACCAACTTCTAACTTAAGTTCATGACAGTTCTTGTTTGATGAGTTGTGAAATTAGGCTTCAAGTTGCTACATGGCATAAGACCTTTGTTGAATTCACTCGAGGATGGGTAAGGCTTGGATGTTTGGATGTGGATACTCAAATAACGTCAATGCAACGCGACTATAGAGAGACTAGGGCTGAATGCAGAACTGCGTGATGTTTTGTCTTTACCCTACCATGCGTATTGCAAACGACTATTTTTTATCCCCGCTATGTGGATTGACATTTAGTATCTATCGTGGAAACCTATAACTTAATGTTTCGTTCTAAAGATCTTCGATAGAGACGCCATAACGTCATTAGTTGCCATTAGGATAACTCGCTTATAGACAAAAAAAAAAAAAAAAAAATAAAAAAAAAAAAAAAAAAAAAAAAAAAAGAAAAAAAAAATTTTTTATCACTCTATTGATTTTTTGGGTTTTGATCAAATTGGGTATAATTGGTGTTGCAAGGGTTCAAGATTTAGTGTTTTTAACAAGATTGGAATAACAAAGAGTTGATTTTGGGTTCGTTTCGGGTCCCTTTGTGGTTCGGCCAAGTTCATAAACCCCCAAGGGTTTATAGTTTTTGATTTATCTTCTATTGTGATTACATTGTAAGCTACTTTTCTTCCTTTTTATTTAGTTTTCAAAATCTTATAAAAAATTATGTACATGCATGTCTATTTTATGAAATTGGGAATCCATTGATTAGGATGCATGTGATGTTTGTGAGGTTGTTGGTGATTGTGGATGGTTAAATAGGTTTAGGGTAAAGTGTAGGTTAGTTTGAGATTGTGGGATGTGAAATTTGTGCAAAATAGTGGTGGGTTGAAAGAGTTTTATAACCCTTAATTAGGGCAGAAAGTTTGGACTAAAAATCAGCGGGTTTAGTGTGATGTAATCTGGGATTTTAGTGATTAGAATTGTAGAGATCGCTCCAATGATCGTTTTGGTATAAATTAGAGCTTCTAACTCCTAAAAACGAAAAAGTTATGGCCGATTCTAGTAGGAAATGGTTTCGGCAATTTTCATGAAAATGACAGTTTTCATATCCGAATTTGGGTCAACTTTCGGATGTCATAACGTGGTCGATTCAAAAGCTTTTCTAGGTTTTCAGGACCCTAAAGTTATCTACTTCGAGTCTACTTTCCAACGAACTAGGCCTCGTCGATTTTCAAGGTGTAAAAGTTAGTCAAAACCTTTGTACAAGATTAAGTGCTAAAACTGTGTTGGCTGTCCAGAATTTCGTTTGTAAAGATGTTGTGTGCAGGCGGGTCAAAACTTAATATTTTTGGACGAAATTTAATCTGGAGATTGTACATGATGTTTGTGACCTCCTGTATTTTTTTCATACCAAACGAACCTAGAGCAGATACGAGCTTTGTTCACTAGAAATTTGAGCCGTTAATCGTTTTAACTTATGAGAAGTTAAAAGAGGTATGCTCTACTAAATGCTAATGACCTTAAGTTGAAGCAGGAGAGATAAGGACAAACTAAGTATGCAACACGCAAGGTTGAAGTTACAAGACATTCAAGTCTTGTGATGCTAAGGAATTCTTTGAAACTGAAAAAGCAGTTGGCCTGCTATCATAGTTGGAAGAAATGAAGTATGTGCTCTACATTAGTAAGTGTTCCACAGAAAGCCAAGAAGAATTCACGACTTGTATGCTGCAAAGTCGCGCCTTAACTTGGTGGAACACACTAGTTTAGATAAGAGGTCGGGCAATTGCTATAGCCCAACCTTGGGAGGACCTAAAGAAGTTGTTGATGGAAAAATACTGTCTGGGTAATGCAATTAAGGAATTGAAGGAAGAGTTCTGGAATCATGTTATGATTGGAGCTGATGTTGACAAATACACAACCCGATTCCATGAGTTAGCTAGACTAGTGCCGCGCACGGTCGCTCCGTAAAGCAAGCATATTGATCGCTACATCCGGGGTCTAGCTTCTGCAATTAAGGGAAACAATGGAAACTAGGCCGTGGTAGAACTTTTGCCATTACTGCTAATGAAGCTCAGCAAGATCTGAACGTTGTGACGAGTACTTTTTCTTTCATCGATCATTTTCTACTGTAATATTCGATTCCGATGCCTATTTTAGTTTTATTTTTACCAATTTTTTTCCCTTGAATAACTCGAAACCTAGTGCTATAAACCCCGATTGTGAAATTTAAATTGCTAACGATCTAAAGTTAGAAACCAACGAGATTGTCCGCGGATGTGGGCTAGAACTAGAATGTCATACGTTCATCATCGACTCGATTCCTTTTGGACATGGTAGTTTCGTCGTGAACGTAGGAATGGATTGGTTGTCAAGGCCTAGAGCTAAGATAGTTTGTTATGAGAAAATAGTCCAAATTCCGTTATCCAACGGAGAGATTAGAACATCCGGAAGGAAAATTGAAACAGTTGAAGACCATGAAAGTGAACAAGCCAAAACTCGAAGATATCCCTGTCGTACGTAACTTCCCTGGCGTGTTTCTGGAAGATTTATCAAGGTTACCCCCATCTCGCGAAGTAGAATTTCGCATAGATCTTATTCCTGGAGCTATGCATGTCGCAAAATCACCTTATCGTTTGGCACCTACGGAATTACAAGAGCTGTCAAACCAACTTAAGGAGCTTCAAGACAAAGGTTTCATACGACCTAGCTCTTCACTTTGGGGAGCCCCAGTCTTGTTTGCTAAGAAGAAGGATGGTTCGTTCCGTATGTGTATAACTATCGAGAGCTGAACAAGCTAACTATCGAGAACCGCTACCCTCTTCCTAGGATCGATAACCTGTTCGATCAACTACAAGGGTCACGGTATTTTTTTTAAAATAAACCTTCGATCCGGCTATCATCAGTTGAGAGTACGTGAAGAAGATATTCCCAAAACTACATTCAGGACGAGGTACATACATTTTGAGTTCAGGACATTCTGAGACAGTAGGTTTACATCTCATTTTTGGAAATCACTGAACGAAGCCCTAGGTACTCAATTGGATATGAGTACGGCTTACCATCCACAGACTGATGGTCAGAGTGAGAAAACCATCCAAACCTTGGAAGACATGCTACGTGCTTGTGTGATTGATTTTGAGAAAGGTTGGGATAGACACCTACCTTTGGTGGAGTTTTCCTACAACAATAGTTATCACACGAGTATCAAATCTGCACCGTTTGAAGCTCTCTAGGGCCGAAAGTGTAGATCGCCTATTTGTTGGGCTGAGGTTGGGGACGCTCAGCTCACTGGTCCGAAAATTCTTCATGAAACAACTGAGAAGATCATTCAGATCAAGAAGCGTATTCAAGCTGTAGGAGATAGACAGAAGAGCTACGCCGACAAGAGACGTAAGCCATTGGAGTTTGAGGTTGGAGATAAGGTCATGTTGAAAGTGTCACCATGGAAAGGGGTGATACGTTTCGGCAAATGGGGGAAGTTGAACCCTCGCTATATTGGACATTTCAAGATTCTTGAAAGTGTCACCATGGAAAGGGGTGATACACACACACACACACACTTTTGGTGTGTGTTGGTCACTTATACTCACCTTGACAAGTCAAAACCCTAGCTCTTGGCCTATAAATACCATCACATATCATAACTTAGGGTTTCATAATTATTTTCAAGCCTTTAAAAATTTCTTTCTCTCCCTCTTGTCTTCTTGAAACCCACGGCTAACCAACACCCTTATAGGGTTCCCAATTTCTTTGATTTCTTGCATAATCCAAGCATAATAAGTTCATTTCTAAGAACATCTAAGGTGTTTGCAAGTATTGGTTCTTTGATTTAAGGGTTTTCTTTAAGATCTACAAATTAAGGTTTGGTTATTATTTGGGGTTTTTCAAGATCTAGTGATTTTGGGTATAGATCTTGTGTTATTGCTTCTTGTTCTTCATTCTTGTAAGTCTATTGGATCTTTCTTTGTGGTTCGCTTGTATTCTTCTTATATGTTCAAAGATCCATACATTCATATGTTGTGTTTTATTTTTTTAAAGATTTTAAAGCAAGATTTTATAAATAATGATGCTACTTTATTTCACTAATTAAATATTATGTTCTTGGTGAGATGAGAGTTGAATGAGTGTTGCAACAATAGAAATGAAGGGATTAGGTTAGATTTAGGTGTGGTTTTGTTGTGGATTAGTTGTGAATGGAGATTAGGCTAGATTAGGCACTATTGTGAAGTTTGGGTGGATTTTGGTTGCGTTTTTGACAAAAAGTGCTTGCTGTCCCAAATTTGTTTTGAGGTTTTGGTCGACCTAAAAATGTTTTCATTAGGCGTAAAAGTAGTTTTTGGAGAGCTCGTTTCGAATAGATAGTTTTTCATATATCGCACATTAAAATTGGATTTAAAACGACCAAGTTATAGCCAAATGAAACTTGAAACATTTTTCGACAAAACCGGATGAATAGTGTGCTGATGTGAATAGTAAAATGAGTTTTCGGACACTTTCGGATATTTTTAGACTTTCTAAACACTAGCCCGAACCACACACAGACACACTTTTGGTGTGTGTTGGTTGCTTACTTGGTCATATGGTGACTCAAAACCCTAGACCTTATCATATATAATCCATTTTATACTCATTTTAGGTCATCTCATTCATTTCACAAGTCACCAACAAAATTTTTCTCTCCCTCCTTCCCTCTTGAAGCCCACAGCTCACACACACCCTTTTAGGGTTTCCACATCTTTGATTTCTATCAAGATTCAATCACTTCAAGTTCATTTATAAGGTTACCTAAAGTGTTTACAAGTATTGGTTCTTTTATTTAATTCTTCAAGATCTACAAATTAGGGTTTGGTTATTATTTGGGGTTTTTCAAGATATAATGATTTTGGGTATAGATCTTGTGTTATTGCTTCTTGTTCTTCATTATTGTAAGTATCTTGAATCTTTCTTTCTGGTTTTTCTTATGTTCTTCTTATATGTTCAAGATTCATACATCCACATGTCGTGTTTTCATTTTTGAAAGTTTATAAAACAAGATTTCATAAATAATGATGCTACTTTATTTCACTTAGTTAAATATTATGTTCTTGGTGAGATGAGAGTTGAATGAGAGTTGCAACAATAGAAATGAAGGGATTAGGTTAGATTTAGGTGTGGTTTTGTTGTGGATTAGTTGTGAATGGAGATTAGGCTAGATTAGGCACTATTGTGAAATTTGGGTGGATTTTTGTTGCGTTTTTTTGACAAAAAGTGATTGCTGTCCCAAATTTGTTTTGAGGTTTTGGTGGACCTAAAAATGTTTTCATTAGGCGTAAAAGTAGTTTTTGGATAGCTTGTTTCGAATAGATAGTTTTTCATATATCACACATTAAAATTGGATTTATAACGACCAAATTATAGCCAAATAAAACTTGAAATATTTTTTGACAAAACCGGATGAATAGTGTGCTGATGTGAATTGTAAATGAGTTTTGACACTTTTCGGACATTTTTGGATTTCTAAAAACCACTAGCGTAAACATATAGTAAACACATACCTTTTATTAGCATCATTTATGACGTCGTTAAAGTAATAAAAAATAATAAAAATCTAGGTTGTTTTTGGTCTTTTAAATGTCAGGCCAGGGGAGGGGGGGGTGTACGGGCTTTGTTGGGGATGGGGGGTTTTTGGCTATGTCGGAGGCTTTTAGTATTTGCGGGGAAAAGAGAGAAAATTTTTAAAATTAGTTAAGTTTGGTAAAATTTAGCGATACGGACATAGAGTTAAGCGATTAAGGCTAGTTAGTTTTTTTTTTTTTTTTTTTTTTTTCTTTTTTTTTTTTTTTTTTTTTTTTTTTTTTATTTTTTTTTTTTTTTTTTTTTTTTTGTGCGATTTGAAAATATGGATCCTTAAATAAATATAGGGGACGGTATTTAACGTCCAAAAAACTAAAAACTTTCTAAAAATAGAAACTTTCTAAAAATAGTAATTTTTGGTTAAACGTCGAAACTTAACGAAAAACAATATGATTTTATTTCCTCATGATTTGATAATCAAACTAAGGCAAACACACATGGATGTATTTTGGCGCGCATCTCGCTCCACCTTATTCCCGTGCAATTCTTGGTCATGCTTTTCGTGTTTATGAGTCGCGTTATTATTCTAGGTCGCTGCTAGCTTTTCAATATCAATCTTTTACTGTGTGATTATATTTGCTCATTTTGCTAAGGTTTGAGTTCATAGCCTCATGTTTTTTATACTTTTACTTTACTTTTTGTGTGAGAAACTTTGCTTGTTTGCAAAAATATGGGACACAATTTACTTTACGTTTCCTTTTTATGATTACGTGTTACCTAAGTAGTGAATAGACCACTATTGCCCGAATTATCATGAACCATCAATTGCTAACCGACCGTACTGGTTAAGTAAGCGCGAATGTTGTAAATAGATCTATTGGGAGTAATTATCCCTATTCGGGTAAGTAGCGTTACTGTTTATAGAGCGTACGTACAACGGGATATATACCAGGTCGGAATGTCAATCAGGCTGATCTTGGTCAGATACATTTAGGGCGCGGAATACTATTTGGCATATAAAAATGCTTCCTTTTTAAATTGAGCTTCGGAGTTCTTGAGCTTAGTCGTAAAACGTAATTGCTTTTATGTGAAGTTGTATTCCTATAAACTGTCACGTGCGTACTGTGAACTTGTGGTCCACCTTTAATATTAAATTTAAACATATGAATTCACTCAACTTTATGTTGACCGTTTTAGCATGTTTTTCTCAGGTGCTTAGCTATGGATGTCTTTGATTGCTTGTTGGTGTTGCCTTGCACTGGACCGATTTCAAAAGCTATTATTATCTATGTTAACATCGTTGTCAAACTTTAAAACCTTTTATTCGGCATTCTCTATATTATCGTTGGGCCTATGTTTAAACTTTAACTATTTTAGTCAATGCAACGATGTTTGGATTTTAAACGTACCCTTAGAGTAGTTCTTTGGTATTTGTCGTGATGTGTATTATGGCATCACGCACCGCCCACGTGTTTACCGGGCTAGGCCCCGTTATGAGGGTGTGACATTAATACATTGATATAGATAATAGAGAATTCACTAAATGAAGATTACACATAAACGTGTCGCATTAGTTATGACCTCCTGACACAAAGAAGCTGAGACATTGTATCATGGTAATCAGTACTTAACAGACAACATAGCCCACATATGTACTAAGTACATATCTTCACCAGAGTCCAGGGAGTGACTAAATTTTACACAAATATACCTCCATAAACTACCGCTTTCCCCCCACCCAATATATCCCCTCCCCCACACCTCCTCGACCTCATACCCTATTAACCGATCCGTCCCATCACTACCCCTCTGCCTCTCCAATAAAACAAGGTGGTGAGTACACCCGCCCGAGCGCTGAGGCGCTCGAGAGGGCTACTTCCTAAGTCTCTTGTAGGTTTAATGCAAAGAAAAGAAGGAAGAAGAAGAATAGAGAAATGAAGAAAGAAAAAGAAAAGAAAAGAAAAGAAAAAGAGCGGGAAAGCTCTATCCTCTCATAGAAGGCATGGCATTATTCTTATCACCTGGAAAATGAATATACTCGAAAATGTCAACATTTAAACGTCCGGTGTGAGTCGTAGGTTTAAGTAATAAACCCATTTGCTGTGCATTTTGATTAAGTAGGACAATAGCGAGAAGATATGCATATACGACATTTAGAATTATAACACAATAACGAATCACATAATAGAACTCAATAGCATTGGGTGCATCTTCCCAAAGGTATACCGACGCCCTACCAAGATGTAATGGGTGTCTCTTCCCAAGATAGTTTACTTCCCACAACACAAAACATTTAAAATATCATTTGAGTATCATTTTCCCCTAGGAAAACATAAGTAAAAAGGGGCTACGAAGACTCACCTTAAGCAAAGCGGTGAATCAGAATAAATCAACAAGTAAAGAACGCGTACGATTGTCCTAAACGCAACCTAGCTGAAATATAGTGCGCTTTAGGTGCAAGCAGACAATAGTGAAAAGATGCATATGCGATTTTTATAAAGTTCTCATCACCTGAACATGTTTGCTTTTAGTTATGTAAGTAAAAAATGCGACCTCGAAAAAGTTATGTTATCCCATGTATTTAATCCATTACACAACTATATTCTTACCAAGATGCTAGAAAGTAAGAAAGAATCTTAGAGAGAGAAAGTAGAGAGAGAAACAAAGAGAATATTAGATTTTGAGAGAAATGGGAAGTTACAAGTTATGTGAAAAAATGTAACCAACACCCTTCACCAAGTGTGGTGAAGGGATTTTATACCCTAGCCTTCTAGTTGGCTCATGGGCTTTTTTAAAGGGCCGGGCTTGGCTAAACTTGGGCTTTGAGCCCGAAAAGACAAGGACAAATTAGATTACGTATCCAGCCCGTGAACCGACTGCCTATTACACTACAAGACCTAGTTTAGACTTTTCTAAGACCGATAACATCTTGTTTGACTTAATATAATTAAGGCTAACAATTTCCCCCAATTTGAGGTCTCTTTTCTTTAAAACTTTCTCTGTATCACCGATGGACATGAAGATCTGACGTTAAACGTTTATCTTATTGCCTTGTTATGGTATTGTCATGTTTAGTAATGGCTTTGTCACTCAGGCTTTGTGGATACTTGATTTTGAGCCTTTATCTTTTTGACTTTAGAGTTCTTGAGATCGTTATCTTGCATCATCTCCTTGACTTAAATCATCTTGATTTGACTTCCTTGATCAACTTGTGCTCTTGACCAACATGCTCACGTGGACGGGGGGTGGTGTTGGTTGTGTGGTATGTGGGTGGGTGTGGGTGGGGGGTCAGAGATAGATAGAGAGAGGGAGGTCATATGATTTATAAGTCTAACAATCTCCCTAATTGTTGATTCTTTATTTGACTTTGAGGCTTTTGATGGGGGGAAGGTTTAGGATTACTATCTTGATTGTTGATTGATTGACTTTGAAAAGTTGAGTATGAGCATGTGTTTATGGAATCCGGATTCGTCGCTGGAATGAGGCTGCAACACCATCGTTCTTATCCTGAAATTAAAATTATGTTAGCAATAACAAGATGAATTATGGCTTGTTCTTGTCCTTCATCATTGACTTCGGTTGCAATTAACCTCGGTTTTTTTTTTCCCGTTTTATAGTATACATACTATACCTGTGATCAGGTAGATTCAAAAATCTCCTTGATAGGGTTTCCAGCATCAAAGCGTAGGATCTTTCTAAACAGGATGTATTGATTCACCATGCTTGCATGTTCTCATTACCGGAACGTCTCAAAGCATGACAACACAGAGGTAAGAGTAAATCAGATAGTTCCGTATTTCCTGATTAAGTCCAGTCAATTCATTTATGGACCAAAATTGATATCCAGTTATCACAGCTCGATTCATATAGAAATCTTGCAAGTTCACCTACCAAGAGCTTGTTTGACGTTGGGCTCAAGCAGGATTTCCATCTTCACTGTGAAATACTTAAGTATACATCAGTGTTCTGGCAAGATCTAAGGATTATGCGTAGGACTCGTTTTGTTACAGCTTGTGAATTTTTTGTGTTCCAACCCAAGTGTATTTTGAATTGTGTCCTAATGAGATTTATACTTTGATATCTCTTGGCTCTAGACTCGATTTGTGCACTTTTGGTTTTAGTAATCGGAGGCTTGGCAGCTGTAACCTATATCAAATATCAACTAATCTCAGAGTGAGAAGTCATAGATAACGTGTGTATCTCCGTGACAAATGAGACAAGTTTCTTTTGAGAGAAACCCGAATGGCTGGGAAGGGTTGTGCATTGCATCACTGGGTCCATGACGACTTTCTTCAATATCAACAATCATCTTTGTGATTTTGATAGATTATGTATTGACTCGGTTTCTGCCTAAGGTGTAAGGAGGGCTTCTTTCTTTTCACCCTTTATCCATACATTTCTTTTTCATTCTTCAACCCCTTCAATGCTTACCAAGACGTCATTACTAACACCTTGTTGTGATTGTTCCAGTGTTAGCTCAATCTTAGTCGGCATTCTTCCCTTATACACATTCATCTCCAATCATACCTAAGGACTGCTATTTCTAACTATGGAGTGTCCTTGGGTAGATCCCTCCGGTTCTGGTTGGATCGTAGGACTTATTCCTACTTATTCACCTTAAGATTCAGAGTAGTCGTGAAATTAATAGGTGGGGGTATGAGATCGACCATAAACATTTTCTGACATTGTTATTTTTCAAATACTCCCCAACACATGTGCTCCGAGATATCGAAATTGGTAGCACTTGAAGGAAAGAGTTTGCACGTTGAGTCTTAAAAATCACATTCGTCAGTAGCATAATTTTAATTCACATTTTCTCCCTTATTTTTAAATATAAAAACATTAGTAATTTGAAATACCAATTGATTAAAATTTGACATGAAAAATCCATGGGGAGAAAAATTATACCAGATAGTGCCATGAATTCTGATCCGGATTTTCCCCTTCCAATGTATATGTGGAGATACCAGGCTATTTATTAAAAAATTTGACATTAGAATGTAATTTGATTCTTGCACCACAAAATGTTGAGGACGGAGTGAGATGCTTAGTGAAACAATGTATATATTAATTGACAATTTAATTTTCCACATTTTTATTTCATCAAGGCTCAAGATCAAGATCACAAAGCATGGATGAACAAAGCCATTACAAACAAGACAAGACCATAACAAGGCAAAACATAAACGTTAAACGTCATATCTTCAATGTCATCGGTGATACAGAGAAGTTTGAAGAAAGAGACCTCAACATTGGGGGAGATTGTTAGCCTTAATTATATTAAGTCAAACAAGAATGTTATCGGTCTTAGAAAGTCAAACTAGGTCTTGTATTGCAATAGGCTAGTCGGGTTCAACAGGCTTGGATTATAATCTAATATTGTCCATGTTTCGGGCTCAAAGCCCAAGTTAAACCAAGCCCTGCCCATTTAGAAAGCCTAAGTGCCAGGCTAGTATAAATATCCCTTCACCACACTTAGTGAAGGGTGTTGGTTGCATTTTCCCATAACTTGTAACTCACCACTTCTCTCTAATCTAGTTGTTTCTCTCTCTAAGATTCCATCTTATTTTCTAGCATTTTGGTAAAGATCATAGTTGTGTAATGGATTAAATGCATAGGACAACAATCAGTAGTATTGACAACAATCAATAGGCTAGTCAGGTTGTTGTTGACGTTTATTTGATGCATCAGTAGTATTGACAGCGGAAGACTTTAAAACAACTTGATTTTCTCCATTGAAATATTCGTCGAACAAAGGACCGAATAGCACATCCAGCTCATTTGACGTTGTTACTGTCTCAGCTGCTTGATGAACTTCTGTTGACATTGTGGTGCGAGGCTTGAACCGTTTTGTTCAAACGTCGTTTGACATTGAGGATCGAGGCCTGAACTGTTGTGAACAGACGTCATTTGACATTGAGGTTTGAGGCCTGAACTGTTGTGAACAGACGTCATTTGACATTGAGGTTTGAGGCCTGAACTGTTGTGAACAGACGTCATTTGACATTGAGGTTTGAGGCCTGAACTGTTGTGAACAGACGTCATTTGACATTGAGGTTTGAGGCCTGAACTGTTGTGAACAGACGTCATTTGACATTGAGGTTTGAGGCCTGAACTGTTGTGAACAGACGTCATTTTTCTGTATCATCATCTGTGAATCCACTTTGACAATGGTTTCTGAGATATCAGCCTTTTCAGCAACCATACTCTGAGATTTTCCTTGTTGACATTACATAAGGTACCTGCACTTAAATCAAGACTTTGTTCCTTCTGAACATTGATTGATGTACCTGCACTTACATCCAGAGTTTGTTTGCATTCATGAATATGAGGGATATCTACATTTGAACCATGTGGGGGTTCACTGTCAACCTTGCTTGTGCAAGAGTCGAATAACTTTCCTGTAGGAATCCACCTAAGACCAACAGATTTGAAAATTCTACCCGTGGGTTTCCACCTAAGATCAGATCTAGGAGATGTTTTCTCAGACACAGCGGAAGTCTTATTAGGAGAAAACCTATGTCCTATAAAGATCTGTCTACTAGGTTTCTGAGTATGACTCTTTTGATCTACGGGTTTGTTACTGTTTGTGGTCTTATTGGATTGAATCTTAGCACGTGAATTTACTTCCTTCAGGAGTTTTGTTATACAAGCATCATGATTTGCATTAAAGACACACTTATGACATGTAGAACAAACAAAGTTTTTGGAATCTGAAAAAGAACTAGAACTCTTAGAGTGATCTGCTTTGGGCACAACCGTTATCGTAACGCGACTACTCTTAGATACAGGCAAACTCCTAGATGTTTAATTGTTGCTCCTAGGGTTTGGTTTCCTATCATCAGTAGTGGTTTGAATTCTCGCAGAAGTAGGCACACTAGTTGTTGAGTTCCTATCTCTTTCTTGTATCTTTTTCTTAGCTACATCTAGATAGTGATTATGAACCATGTCATTTGAACTAAATCTTGGCATGTTCTTAGAACTATTCCTAGATGAGCTAGATGCAATCATGTGATCAGGTTTTGCAAAGGTGGATTCTGTTTTCTTAGGCAAATAATGTTGAGTGACTGGTTTTGACAAATTCTTGTTCACATCAACTTGGGAGGCAAACCGTTGTTTTGACATTTGAGCCCTTGCAGATTTAAACGCATTCGGTTGTCTAACAACTGATTGGTTTCTTAGTGATGGTAACACCGGTTTCCCCAAGACTGATGTTTTATCAAACTTAGTATCTACACTATTTCCTTTTAACTTCCTTAAGTCATTTTTTAAAGCAGCAATTGCAAAAACCTTTTCCTGAATCTGAGCTTTTAATTCAGCATTATTAGCAAGCAAAGATGTTGTCTGTTCTGTAGTCTTAGATCTCGTGATTTTAATAGAATCATACAAATCTTTGTAATGCTGTTTCAAAGTCTCATTTTCCTTACGTAATGTAGCCACACTATGTTCTAATTCGATGTTCATTGTTTCAAGTACATCAATTTCCTTTTCAATCTTGGCTTTATTACTTGTTTCATTCAAAATTTGACCATGTTGCCCTGATTTTAAAGATTGATTTTGATATTTAAGTTCGAGAGCAATGCAATGTGCTTCCATTCTTGAAAAATCTTTTTGAAATTGGGCAACTGTCTCTTTGAGCAAAATATTTTCAGACTCGAGTGATTGTTTTGAGTATTCAGTTGTCTGGTTATCAGGTGATGAATCAAGCATAGGACTTTTAACTTGACATGTTTCAGGATACTGGTCAACCCTACCTTCAACAATGATTTTAGGTTGCTTAGTATGCTGTTGTCCTATAGCAAAGATATTGCATTCAGCAGTCAATTGTACCTCAGCCATTGGCTCTTCGTCATAAATGGGTCTCATATTTGCATCATCAGCATCTGTATCATTCCCTAACCTGCTGCTGTCATCTTACACTTCTGATTCTGTTCCATTGCTTTCCATGACAACCAAACCAATATCAACTGCTTTACCCGTATGAATCTTACTCTCTTGCGTCTGCATCTATCTTTTATTCACCCTTCTTTCATACTGTCTTTGACGACGTGTTCTTTCAGCAACAGACTTCTTAACATTACCCAGGTGTTGGAGTAGTGTATCTTTGAAGTGTTGAACCTCGATTCCAGTGTATTCAACAAAGTACGTGTCTGTTATTTGGAAGTGTCTTTTAATCCTAATGTAAACTTTGAATCGATGAACTTTTGGGAACTGTTTGTTTAACACCAAAAGGCTGTCATGGATCAATCTTTCTTGGAAAAAAAAATTTTCAATCTTTGTCAATCTGTCTTTTGTCGTTGATCTACGTGAGGAGCATTGTTCTTGTGAAAGTATCAACATCTTGACCAAAGAGTGACATGAATGCCCGTTTGAATCCATGTTCTATGTGAGTGCCTTTTAAGTCATCTTTTGAAAGAACTTGAAGGTGTGAATGAAGAGATCCAAAATATGCCGACATCTTGTATTTGATTGCATGAACATCTTGTAGTTCAGAATTCAAGCTGCATTCCTTTGCTGATTTGTTAGATGCAGTCTCTAAATTACTGTCTTCTTTCTTAGAACAAGTGTTTTGTATGACAACTAAATCAACTTTCAATGAATCAACATTCAATGCTGGAATTAGATTTGAATGATCTTCTTGTGTTTGCATCAACTTCTTTTGTTTCAACAATTATGGAGTTCGTTGTTGATGAAGAATTAACTCAAGCATGTATTTCCCGAGGGAATTCATGTTAAAGATCATTGCATCGTAAAATGATTGAGCATCATATCTTGTATAATTCTGCATACGCGCTTTAATTTCTGAACTGAAAGCATTTTCAAACGTTGTTCTGAGTTTTGTCAAAGTAGTCTTGCAAGCAGTCTGAGAAATTATTTCTTTGGTAAGATGATTTTCTAGTAAATCCAAGCCTTGAGAGAATGTTCTCTTGAAGATAGGCATGTTACCAAAATCTTGTAAAGTTTCTATGAGAAACTTGAGTTGTGACTGGATTGCTCGAAGACTGTTCATGAATTTAATTCTTGAAAGTTGTGTCTTCTCTAGAACTTTAGAAATTAAACACGAAGAAACAGTGTGATTCTGAAGAACACTTGATGATTGAGCTCGCAAATTGGCATTGGTATTTGACATTTTGATGTTGTGAATGGATATCAGATCTTAAGTGAGTAAAGTGATTGTTGTTGTGGATTGAAATCAATTAATGTTCACGAGATTTTACAAGTCTTTAATTAAAACCGAGAAAATAATGGAATTTTTCACGGGATTTTACAAAATCAAGAAGAAACCGTGAAACAATAATTAATTAGATGTTGAAATCATTGTTGAAATTGAAGTACGTGAGCTTTTGTTGGCGAAAAATAAGCTTAAAACGATGAACGGTGCACAAACTTTCAACTTAAAATGATTAACGGTTGATGAAAACTCAAATATGGGCTAACGGTGCAATTTCTTACAACTAAAGGGATAAAACTGAATATAAACTAAGTAAAGAAACAAAATTTGAAAACAACGATCTAAAAATGGAAATGTTTTAAAAAATAAAAGGTTAGAATTAAAATGTTCCAAAATCTAAGGGCTAAAAGAAAATGTTGTTATTAACTAAGGGTTAAAAAAGTGAAACTATAGAAAATAAAGGGTTAAAAATGAAATTTTCAAAATTTTAAACAATATTAAAAAATAATCATGCACGTGTTTTTTTTCCTTACTTCTTCTTCTTCGTTTTTCAAATTTATAAAATGTTAACGTTTGTAAATTTGATCTCGCGGAGTGGTAAGTTTATCGTCGGTAAAAACCAAATATACCACGATGATCGAAAACGTATCATGATCACAATGGTGTATGTCTTAAGTCCCGTAGTTTACCGACACTCAAAACCGAATAGATTATGTTCGTGTTTGACTAGTTCGGTTCCAAATGTAGTTTAGATCGGTTCTCAAACAACACTTGACTAGTTCGGTTCATTAACTGAATATGACTAGTTCGGTTGTCAAGGGATACGACTAGTTCGGTTGATGAAGGGATACGACTAGTTTGGTTGTTTCTACTAAGTGACTCGTTCGGCTCCTTCTATGAAAAACGACTAGATCGGTTCATTCAGTTGAACTCGTTCGGTTCCCACATACAAATGACTAGATCTGTTCCCACGTACAAATGACTAGATCGGTTGTTTAGTTCGGTGGTCTTATTCGGTTCCAAAAGAAAACAACTAGATCGGTGGTTTAGTTCGGTGGTCTCGTTCGGTTCCAAAAGAAAACAACTAGATCGGTGGTTTAGTTCGGTGGTCTCGTTCGGTTCCAAAAGAAAACAACTAGATCGGTGGTTTAGTTCGGTGGTCTCGTTCGGTTCCAAAAGAAAACAACTAGATCGGTTTGGCAATAGATCAAACACCTTGAATGCCTCTTTCTTTGTTGCCCAAAAACTACCAACTTTTCCAACGAGAATAACCATAAGAAGCTTGTAAAAAAGCACTTGTAAATAAGCTATGATAAGAACGTTTTAAGCCACACAAAGAAACAACACAAAAACAAAAAAATGAAAGCGTTTGTGGTTAAATGAATCACAACACAAATATGTGATGTTTCCTTAAACAAAACCAACTTGTGAAGCTAATTTTAAAACAATTGACTTATTTATGAAACGTTAAACAAATATTTGTTTAAACCAACTTTAATAAAAAAATGAAATGAGATGAAGTAAACAGTTGGAAATAAAAACTTTTGACTAACACCACAAATAAGCACTTATCCACCCGTGGTGAGTGATACCAAATGTTATCCCAAGATAATAAGTTATCCAAACACAAGATAAGCCATACCAATAAGCAAAATAGAAAAGAGAAAAGAAAATGGAAGATTTATTAGAGAGAGAAAGTAAGGGTGGAAGATTACACACACATACAAGTGATTGAAATGGTAGCCAACACCCTCTCCATGTGTGGCGTGGTTCTTATTTATAACATTGCCATTAGTTGGCGTATGGGCTTTCTACTTGGGCCGAGCTTGGTTATCTTGGGCTTTGAGCCGAAACACCGAACAATATTTAGATTAAATCCAGCCCGTTGAACACGACTAGCTATTACAAACAAGAACTTGTTGAACTTTGCTTAAACCGATAACATTCATGTTTGACTTAATATAATTAAGGCTAACAGTTACTACTGCTACAACAACAACTACTAAAGGGATCCTTCTTGAAGAGCTAAGTGAATCGTAAACATTAACAAACATACAACCAATTCCTTTATAAGGACAACGCGCGTAAAGGTATAATGGTTGAAGAACCTTTGAAGATGAAGAAGAAAGATCAAATCAGCTTTGATGAACAAGAAGCTTTAAGGCTACAAGCAGAGTTTAATAAAGAAGATAGGCTTGTAAGGGAGAAAGCTCAACAAGTAAAAAAAGCCAACATTGCTTGGGTTGACATTCAAGCAAAAGATTGATGCTGATATCAACTGGCCTGAAAGATTACTGCGCATGAATAAGGGAGTTGACAATTGAAGAGAAGGTCTACCTTAGTTTCAACAACTCTTGGAGAAAAAAGAAAATTTTTACAGCCTAAAAAGAGCAGAAGAAAAGAGGAATAGGCGACCTACAAGATCTCAACAAAGGAGCATCATGTGTACTTACCTGAAGAATATGGCAAGATGGAAGCTCAAGGACTTACAGAACAAGTTCTTTGCCAATATTTAAGAATTATTTGACAAAGCTATGAAAAGGGTAAACATATTTGTAGATATGGATACAGAATTGGTGGAAGGTAGTGAAGTAAGAGCAGAAGGAAGTGAGACAAGAGAAGAAAGCAGTTCAAAGAGAGCAGGAGATGAGCTATAACATGAAAAGACAAAGAAGCAGAAGGTGGATGAGGATAAAGAAACAACTAAACTTTAAAGTCTAATGGAAGTCATTCCTGATGAAGAGGAAGTAGCAGTTGATGCTATACCTTTAGCTACTAAGCCTCCAAGCATTGTTGACTACAAGATCCTTAAAGAAGTAAAGATTAGCTACTATCAAATCATAAGAGTTGATGGAAGTTCAAAGAGGTACTCAGCCTTTATTCAGATGCTTAGAAGCTTTGACAGGGAAGATTTAAAAACTCTGTAGAAATTAGTAAAAGCTAAGCATGGATCAACAAGACTAAAAAAGGGCTATGAGAGAGTTCTATGGGGTGATCTGAAGATAATGTTTGAACATCATGTAGAAGATCTAGTGTGGAGGAATCTATAAGGAAACAAAGTGTTGGTTTGGAAGCATTGATCCTTGTGATCACAGTTTGTGAGGTTTCAATAGTCTGCCATGTCTTTTATTATATATGAAGAGATTAGCCTCTTACACCTGCGATAATAAATAGCTATGATGAATAAGATGTGCAAGCTGATCATTGGAATGAATCGTGTATCAGACTTCTTTGGCTCAGCTTAAAGCAATCAAGAATAATAAAGTGTTTGGAGCATCCATTCCCTTAGGATTAATGAAGCTTTGAATGAAGAAACTTAAGATTTTGAAGATAAATATCAAGTTTAGGGGAGGATTGTTAAGATTATAAGACTTCTTGATGATCTTGAAGTTACTACTGCTCAGGTTAGAGTTACTGCTGCTAAGCATGAATTTTGTGTTGTTGATTTTTTAATGAAATAATATACTAAGTAGTTAGTTCTGCTTGTTTTCTAATGGATTGTTTGTATGTTACTAACTGCTAGTGTAAGTTAGTTAAGATGTTACTAATGCTAGTTGTAAGTTACTAATGCTTTTGCTGTTGTTTATACTGCTAGTGTACACTTAGTTACTGATATGAAGATTAAAGAATACTTTATTATTGTGGTAATTATGATTGGACTCAGTTTTGGTGTTGATGGTAATAGCGTCTTTATGTGGTTTTGAAAGTTATTGATGTTGTATAAAAGTTCATGTTTGATTGAAAGAGTACATATTGATGGTTGACGTTTATGTTGACAGAGAAAATATCAAAGACTCATCAGAGAAAGAATAAAGATTGATTAAAGATCAAGATTACTAAGTTGATAAGGATTGTTATTTATAGAATAGATCTTAGAAAATATTCTAAGTTTTAAGAATATATTGTAAATCGACTAGTACTTCTTGGTGTATAAAATGAGGTCCTAGGGCATAGGAGGGATTAGATATTCTAAAAGATTTTGTTTTGATATCGTTATAGCTTCAAGGTTTTGTAACCCTAATACTAGTTAGAGTATTCATATTAATATATTGAAGCTTTGTTTATTAATCTGTGTGTTCATTAGAATTACTATTCTATTGCATATTCTTCTTATTGATCAATGATTAGTTTTCGCATAATCTTTGATATATTCTGCAAAGTTTCTACTATAGATGTGTAGGATTTATCTTGCATAACTAAACCTTACACAAGCTAAGGAATTAAAGATCCATTGAAGTGGGATCAACAATAAGGATAAAGGTTGTAAAGAAAGAAGCCCTCTATACACTTAAGCAGAAACTATGTCAATAAATATGTTATTAGAAACACTAAGTTGTTGTCTGGTATTGAAGATAGAAATCATATACCCAGTGATGCAAAGCATAACCCACCCTAGCCACTCATGGTCTCTTAAAAGACACTGGTTTCATTTCTCACAAAGATTAAACACATTTTTATCAACTTTCTCACTCCGAGTTAGTTGGTATTAAAAAGGTGGCAGTTTGCTCCAGCACATAATATATATATATATATATATATATATATATATTGTTGCACGAAACTAACCCTTGATGTAGGTTAAGAATTTGCAATAAATTTGATCCATGGATCCGCTAGAGTCAATATACAATGGGATGCAAGTGTCATAGGAGTGAAATGAGCTTAAGGGTAGCAAGGCTTCACTTGGGATGATGCAAGCTCGCCTCTTTGGTTCAACAATTGAAGTTTAGTAAAAGTCTCATCTAATGGAATGATTGGCTTGGAGTGTCCACCTTTTTGTTTCGACAAAAGGGGGAGAAGAAGTGTAAACAAGTAACTTATACATTTTACTATGAGTTATAGTTTACATATTTTGTCATCATCAAAAAGGGGGAGATTGTTGGTAGAAATATTACGATATTTAATCTATACATTCTCTTCATGTTTTGGTGATGACAAACATGTTATTTATAACACATAACGTAAAGTGCTTAAGTTACTTGTGATCACAAATCATCAATGCATTCATACGACAACATCTCTCGACGTCTCAAGTCTGCTTCAACAAAGTTTGCACTCGACGTAAATCACTTAAGGTATGAATAAATAAATGTTTAATTTATTTTATGATCAAAAGATTTTTTTATTTAACCTCACAATTTTTATAAAAATGACACAAACATTTTTATATACTTTACAAAAACATTTTTAGATTTAAAAGAAATGTTTATTCAAATAAATATTTTGAATTCAAATTTTTTACCCAAAAACGGCTAGAAATATTCTAGAAAACACCTCCCCCATAAAAGACAAAAAAGGGAGCGTCTGGGCTTGGCGGCCCCCTTAATTATAAAGGGCGTCCCCCTTAATTTTAAGGGGACCGACACCCTAATTAATGAGACCGCCCAGACAAAAAACCAACTCAGCTGGCCTATAAATATTGGACTATTCTCCACTGATTTTCTCACCTTTTGCACACACTTTCTTTCTGTTCTAAATCAGTTTATACTCTCCTTTCAATCCTTTGATCATTTAATCTTAAGCATTTATTTCCAAGTGATTCAAGCTTATTCCTCCAAGTGCAAGAGAAGAACTCTCGTTATCATTAAGATACGAAGTTATGTAGTTTAGTTAGTGCATTCGTGACATGTCTTACATTCACAATGTATAGATCGAGTCCATGTATTCCAAACTTGTGTAATAGTTAGATCATGGTGATCATGGTGTGTATAGTTGTTAGATCATGGTGATCATAGGAAGTATAGTTAGATCGGGGTGATCTTAGTAAGTAGTGTTAGATTGGTGTGATCGTAGTAGTGTCTAGGTGAAGTAAAGTTGTGAATCGTAGTGAAGAAGTTGTGAATCGTAGTGAAGAAGTAGTGAAGTGAAGTTGTGAAGTGAAGTGAAGTCGTGAAGTGAAGTGAAGTTGTGTGGTGAAGAGAAGTTGTGAATTGTTGTGAAGTAGTGTGGTTAGTTGTGATAGATTGGTTCTAGCTAGGATTAGAACTCGACATTTGGCTTAGTGTCGGAAATCGGTGTAAGCTTAGTTGTGTTTGGTTTTCTCCGCCTAAAGGGAGCTTGTTGACTAGTGAAGTAACTCTTGAGTTTGGTACTCGGGGAGTGGAGTAGGGCGAAGAGGTGCTTCGTGATCGAACCACTATAAATCATCACGTCCGGTTTGCACTTTCTTTTAATTTTTGCTTTACATCTTTATTTACCTTATCGCTTTACATTTATATTTGCATTAGATCTATATGTGTGTTGATTGTTGCTTATATTGTTTGGATGATGATTGTGTCATAGATAGAAGTTAATATTGTGATTGTGCTTATATTGCTATGACATGTTCTAGTGGATATAGATGTATTATTCACACTTATCATATTGCATCTAACTTGATGAATAATTTGATACGAAATATTTTAAGTTTTTAAATGGAAACGTATTCACCCCCGTCTACGATTTCCACAATTGGTATTCTACGATTTCTACAATTGGTATCAGAGTCACGTCGCTCTAATTTTCAAAACAAATGGTGTTAAAAATGGAGCACGATCCATGTATCAAATTACCCATGAAGGGGGATTAAATATGAAAAGTGTTTTGTTGCGTAACTTGTATTAGTGTTGTTGTTAAATACACTAATTATACTAGCTCGAGGTAAAAAAAAGCTTAAAATAAGTGTTATATGTTCGGTATCAAGTTCAAAACGTTGTACACCTTTCTGCAAAGTCAGTAAACAATTTTGTACAAAAAAAAGGAAAATTTGAGTGTCAGATGGCCGGCCCCCTTAAAGTGTATGGTCGGTCCCCTTAATTCCTGGCCTGCCCCCTTATATTTAAGGGGACCACCTGTTTGATTCGCAGTTTTTTGAAAACTTTAAAAATTCATATAAAATCAACCGTAAGTCCGTAGAAGTCGTGCCACCCGCCATTTCAAAGATAATTGAGTCTACTTTTATATAAAAATATTTTCAAGTATTTATTTCAAACTTAAGTTAGTCAGAAAGGCAAAATACTACTTATTGTCTAAAACGTTGAGTCTCATTTTCACGTAATACTTGTATTTTATCTTTTCCTTTCGAGTCGAACATTTCTAGTCGGTATATCTTTGAAAATTGTGTAATTAACCTTTCAAAAATATTAAAATTGGTTAATTTTTCAAATGGGGAGGAAACTAATTTGTTTTCAAATAAAACCGAGCTATGTATACATTGTTGTATCTAACAGACAAAACGACGACAAGCATTTTATGTGTTATGGTTTAAGTGTGTAACTTTAGAATAAAATGAGGGTATGAACCCTAGTACGTTTAGCAGCATGTTAGGGACAAGATTTTAGGGGCTTAAAAACCCTTTGTACTTCTACTAACTCATGTTTTTAATCAAGTAAGCTTTATTTAATCATTCAATATGTCTATGTGTGTTTGAGTCATCTATGTTCTTGCTTTATCTATAACATGCTTGGCTAAAAACCTCCTATTGTGTTTATTTTTGATTTGTATGAAAACCTAGAATGTAGATCTTAGTGGTGTTGCTTCTTGTGATGGATGTTCATGCTACGTCTTAGAAAACCAACTTTTGTTTGTATCGCTGTTGATATGTCTAGGAAAACATGATTGTGTAGAAAGGATACCATCGGGTAACGATCTTCATACTACCTTGCCTCCTAATATGGTTGATCCACTTTTAATATATTTCACATGCACTTAGTGTACCCTTAGAGGTCTTGTAATAGACTTCATACTACCTTACTTGTGCGTTGCTCTAATGGAATACTAAGTTGACACAAAGCAACAACACTAGGAGAAGCAATCTAGGGAGTAATACATGATTAAATAAATATAATCTTTTATTATATTGTTATCACCATTAGTTTAGATTACTGTTTAGTTTAATAGCTAAAACCAAATCAACCTTTCTAATATATGATTTTACATGCTTTCATAAAATATAAAAATACAAAAAGAATCTTCCCTCAACCTTTAGAATTCTGTTAGACTGTGATCAAGCCTTCCCAACCTATTCCTCGAGTGAACGATAACAACCCCCTGAGTCTTGCCTATACTACTACTACAACGATTAGGTGCTCTGCCTAGGGAGTTTTAAAACTTCTTGTTGAAGTCTAACGACGACCGCATCAGACTCATTGAGTTGACTTTATTGACTCGTTTAACAAACCGCTGTCACATAAAAAATTGCCAGAGTTTCGGCTTGCAAACCGCTATAGAGTATAATAATCTTTTGAAACTTGTTCACCAAATAGCTACACCAAACCGCTGTGGACTAAAAATGGTAAACCGCTGCGGAGAAACCAAACCGCGAGAGTTTTGTTTCTTATACCGCTATAAAATATAAACCGCTACGAGTCTTGCAAACCGCTATACCAAACCGCTGTAAGTGCAATTACCAAACAGCGGTCGTACTTTTTGTCCTTGTTCCTGAAAATGTGGATCTTGTCCTTTTCATATTTGAGTCTTGAAAAATAAGCAGATTTAAAGAACAAATAAGCTTAAAAAAACTATTTTAACACCCTAATAAGCTCGAAAGAAAACTTATAAGTTGTTGGAACAATCATAAGCTCAAAAAAATTTGTCTTTTAAACACATAAGGAGCAGATCTAAACCAGATATGAGACAGAAACATATAACAACATACAAGAACTGTTTTGTGGCTTTTTCCCATAATATAAGCCCACAAAAATAAGCTTACATAATCTGTTATAAGCCAGAAATAAGCCAGATCTGAAACAGTTATGTAGACAGAAGCATATAACCACAACCAAAACACTTTCGTGGCTTTTTCTCAGAAAATAAGCCCACGAAATAAGCCAATATAAGCTGTAATAAGCTAAAGACACGAATCAACAAACACAATAACAAAACACCCCCGGTTAGCTTTTGATACCACTTGTTAACTATAAGATTTCACTAACTAAACACGATCCTGAGGTCGGGGAGGATAAAAGAAATAATTTGCCATGTTTATTAGATTAGAGAGAAAAGTGTAGAGAGGGAAAGATGTGTGTGTCTAGAGAGAGAAAAACACACACACCTACTTATACAAATGATTATCCTCACCCCTCCTTGGAAGAAAAGAGGGGGTTATATACGCCTAACTATCATATATTGTCATTTCTAGTCCTTGCGTATATAGTAAATAGTTAACTAATGTAATTCCGTATAAGTTGACATATTTTAAGGCTAACAATAACAACTCTCACTTTCACCAATTTTGAAAACAACATGGCATGGAGTTTTGCTTCTCTTATCCCCGCACCTCCTCTCAAAATGGCAAGGCTGAACGATAAATACGAGCCATCAACAATATTATTCGCACCCTGCTGTGACACTCCTCTATGCCGTCAAAATTTTGTCACGATGCACTTCATATAGCCACCTACATCCTTAATATTCTCCCTAGCACGCATCTAGCTCACCACTCCCTAGTAGAGATTTTATACAAACGTACTCTCACTTACACCCATCTTCGTGTCTTTAAAGCTCTACGTTATCCTCTTATTCCATCCACCAATATCAGAAAACTCCAACCTCGTTCTTCTCCATAGAGGATACAAATGTTATGACTTTACCACTAATAAATTTATTATTTCTTGTCATTTTATCTTTGATGAATCTCAGCTCCTATTTGCCAACCTACATACTCCAACACCCCACCTATCATTTCCTTAACCATGGTGCTCACCTAATTATTTTCTCATTTATTTGTTATGTTAACCTAATAGAGATAAACATCATTGAGTCTGATCTTATGCCACACTTGGCTTAAACCAATTCCTTACACCAGCCTAAATCTCCAACAACAAAACAGTCGGCCCACTTCACTCCCAAATCATACCAGCCTACCTTCTTCTCCTGTGCCTCTAAATAAACCCACATCCCTACCTCAATCTAGTCCAAATTCATCTCCCATCAGACCTTCTTCTCAGCCCACCCTCATCAACTCACCTCAACGACCCCATCCTTTAATATGTTAGGCATAGGTCTGCCATCTCTTACCCCACTTCAGCCACACGTCGATCCACTACCACTGCTCGTGTCATGCACACGAGTAGCATGTCAGGCATTTCCATATAAAAAATCCTATAAATCTTTCAGCTATTACCTCACCTTGTCCAATTCCCCGTAACCCGAAAGATGCTTTCTCTAATCCTAATTGGAAAAATGCCATGATTTTGACGAGTATAATGTACTTATTGAAAATCAGACTTGGGTACTTGTACCTCATAATTGTGATATTCATGTTATTTGTTCTATGCAAAATTTTCACCATAAATTACGATTTGATGGTTCTTTTAAGCGATACAAAGCTCGTTTGGTTAGTGATAGCATGTCTTAATATGTTGGAGTAGATTGTGATGAAACTTTTAGTCCCTTAGTTAAACCCGCGACCATTCATAGGTTCTCAGTTTAGCGGATCTGAATCTTGGTCTATCCATCAATTGGGTGTTAAAAACGCTTTCTTGCATGATACATCTTGCAGAGTAGTACCCATTCAGGATTACGGACGCGTATTAGTGCGTCAACCAAGTTGTGGTTTTCATGATTCTACAACAACATGAATTACGTGTGTTTTTCAAAGAAGCCACTTATAGGGCTTTAACGCAAAGCACGTTATTGATCTGTACCCAACTGGTAACAACCCCCAAATTGGGTCGCAGCGGAATAAGGGTCCGGGGCGTGTTACTATAGAGTCACTAACTCAGGAGATTATTATAGAATGACCAAAAAGTCATTTTAAAAACTGAATTACATTAGATTTAACAAATATTTGATACAAAATAGCCCGAAGCATTAATCTTGTTCGCTTATTATTATTACAAAAGATACTCGGTTCACCAACACATGAGTATTTCCCAAAACATAATACAACCATAACAGGATAGCCTGACATCCAAAACAAAAATCGGAGCCTGAGGCGGGGAGGTAGAGGTGGATCCTTGGTACCAGTTAAGTGCTTAATGAAAATCTGTCCTATAAAAAACATATGCGAGATGTAGGGGGTTTTCGTGAAACGACAACGAATAATTTTGGGTGGAGATTAGCGATGGGGAGTGTGGTTGAGTGGAGAAAGAGATCGAGGAAGATGATGTGGATGGGAGGGGGTGGGGGGGGTGGGTGGGGGGGGGGGGGGGGGGTGGGGGGGGGGGGGGGGGGACAGGCGGCGGAGAGACTTTCCCCAGATAAGCAAACACATGCAGACATCTACAAAAAACGGCTTAATACAGGCTTTTCCTAACTCCATGACACTGAAGCTCGATGATCTTTCTGCAATAAATAAATGCAATTTCTGCCTTTCTGCCCGATTAGATGTTTAACCCGAAACATCCCCAAATTCGACATGCTAATAAACGTTCGTCGTCCGAGGTGATAAAGCTAGATCAAGACTCCCGAACGGGGAGGGGATCGTTTCCTCCCCAAATAGATCTATTATAAAAACATATCATTACATCAACATTCGCGCTCACAAATATAATAACAACTACATCTATGCAATTGATAGTTCATGATAATAGGCTCAACTTGGGTTATCGCTACTTAGGCAAACATGCAATCAATATAAAATATCCACTTGCGTCCAATTTATAAAACAAAGCATGTTTCCACCCCATAGTTATAAATCATTGAAATCGTAAAAATGTGGGCTTATGAACTGTCAGCCTTGATTTCTGATAATCCAAATATCACAGATAACGCGTTCCCACGCAAAAACACATATGCAACCTATTTAATTTAAGGTCCGTAATAAGTACCATGTACTTCGAATTATTAACTAACAACTCATATACATTCTATGTTTATTACATCAATACTATCCGTTCTCGGGCTATCAAAATCAATAGGTCATGTTAGGTGAATGTAATGAGGAGCTAGGTACACTTTTAAAAAAAAATCGTAAATCCCAGCCAAACTCGTCGATAACCACGGCCACCACCCCGAAGAGGCCTCATTATGAAACTCTCTAGTAATATAGTACTCTTGATACCACATAAAATCTATACAGCTTAAAAATCAACAACCAAACTAATGGTTTGGTTAAAATTAAATGCCGTTTAATTAGTTAAAAAAACTTTTATAATTATCAGTTTTAAAAAAAAAGTTAAATATGCATAACCATTTTTTGTGTATTAAAAGGAAAAAAAAGCCCGATTTAGGTTAGACGTTTCTTATGCCCACGAAAGCTTTCGTATTTAGGAGGGAAGGGGGGGGCGAGTTATCATCATAAATTTGTGATATTTTCCTATTTTTTTATTAATATTAACAAAAAAAAAAAAACCGCTTTGGTGAACAGTACTTTATTATTTTACTAGTTCACATCAGTTAAAAAATTTATTTTTATAGTTTTAGGTGTAATTCGAAAAAAAAAAAAAACCCCAACCCCTTAAGACTCGTATTTTATTATTATTTTTTTTCGTTATAAAATAAATAAACTTCTCCATCTTTTGTTTTTAAGTTATTAACTTAGTGTAGCGATTCTTTTTTCGAGCACGTCTTCTTGTTATTGAAAAATTCTTACAAAAATCAATTTAATAAGGTTTATACATACAAAAAAAAAAAATTTCCCTTCTTCTGTTCATGAATAAGTGATTTGTTTTATAAAATAAAAACAGTTCATAGTTTGAATAACATTATTTAAATATTAAACTTATTTATTACCCAGAATATAATACACCACACGCTCTAACCTCCTACTTAGCCAACACCTCCTAATACTACTCCTCTCCTCTATCTACTCATATCTACGTACCACAACACCGTCACGCGCAATTGATCAAAACCTTTCTTCCATAATAAATTACCAACACAAGCAAAAACACAAAATATCCAAAACAATAGACAAACAACAATCAGACAATATAATAACAAAAAAAATACAACACTAAAAAGACCATATACAACTAATACTAAAACTAAAAACTAAGTATATAACTTAACCTATAGCTGTATTGATAAAAGATTTTATTAAAGTTTATTTTAAAAAAACCCCTTATATTTAATTTATGTACCCTTTATATAAAAAAAGTATAACTCGTTATTAAACAAAAATAAAATCGTATAACTTTTATTTATTTTTAAGTAACTTTTATTTCTTTTTAATTATTTTATTTTATTTATTATCTTTATTTATTTAATTTCGTATTAATTATAATTAAATAATTTCCACACACACAATAAACCGACGAACGAACCGACGGAACAAAGTTTCTTATCTTAACCATAATATACTTATTTTCATATTTTTTTTCGGAATCGTAATGAGTTTGTACTAATACTCTTATAAAAAAAGTAAAATAAATTGGACAAGATTTGTAGAATGAGTTATTAATAAAAATAAAAAAAAAACAAAAACAAGAAAGATATACGAATGTTTAATGAATCCATATGTAAACTTACGAATTATATTACATATTAACTACCTATAATCATTATTATTATACAAACCTAGTTACTTAATTATCTCACAACATAACCATCCCCCAACACAATAACCCCAGGTCCTATTAAAAAAATTAATACATATAGAATTATATAAAAAAAAAAAGAGTAAAAACAAATAAAAAAAGTGCAAATAAAAAATAAGAAAGAAAAAAAAACAAAAAAAAAAAAACTAAGAGAACCACCCAAAACACCAATCACCCCCTAACAAAAAAAAAATAAAACAAAAAACAAAAAAAAAGAAAAAAAAAAACACAAAAAAAACAAAAAAAAACAAAAAAAAGACCATCCAACCAACAAAACCACCATTCACCTCAATACAACCAAAACACAGCCTCCCACGACACACCACCACAACCCCCCCCATCACCCCAACCCCCCCCTCCTTCCCAACAAAACAAAACATACCTCCCCCCTCTTCCGGCCCCCTTTCCGCTGACACAATCCCCCCCCCAACACATACCACACCCCCCCCCCCCCCTTGCCCCTACACCCCCCGTACAAAAAACCAAAAAAACAACAAAAAAAAAAAAGACAAAACCCGCAAGAACGACACAGCCCCCCCCCCCCCTCCCCCCCCCCCTCCCCACCCCCCCTCCTCCTCTCCCCCCCCACCCCCCACCTCCACCCCCCCCCCCCCCCCCCCCCACACCCCACACACATGTAAGACATCTCTGACTCTCCAACGATCTAATCACACTCCTGCGCGATTACCCACCAACCCATTCACCCCAACTCCACAACCCACCCCACAAATACACAAATAAAAACCTACGCAACCTTACCCCATCCACCCCAACTCGCGCACCCCCCCAAACCCCCCACCCCCCCAATAATAACTCCCCCCCACCCCACCAACCGCATATCACAAAACCCCCTCCCCCCCACCAGAAAAATCCAAACACCCCCACCCAAAGCTCGCACCCCCCCCAACCCCGCACCCCAAAAAACCCTTTCAACCCCCATACCTCCCCAACCCCCCTACCCCCCCGCCACCCCCCCGTCCCAATACCATAAGTCAAACAGACACCCAACAAACCCCAACCCCACACCAACCATCCCCCACAACCCCCACCTCCAGCACCCCACATTATACACACGCTAAAGCCAACGCGTGCCCCTACACCAAACCCCCCCGCCCACTCACCCTATAAAACTCCGCTAACCCCCCACCCCCCCCCCTGCACCCCCCCCCCCCCCCCAGTGTCGCCTGCCCCCCGCCCATCCCCAGCCTCCAACACAAACCAAACCAGCCTCCCTCCGCATTATGCATCTACCCCGCGAACCACCCTCACACCACCCACATCCACCCCATCACCCCATACCTCCACCTCACCGGCCTCTAACCCACACAAAACTCATCCCAATGCAACCCACAATCCGGCAACACGCATTACATCCTTCCTCCATTCATCCCCACGCCTCTATCTCGCCAGCCCCCCAACCCACCCAGCCCTTTCCGTCAACAAACCCCCCTATTTTAAAATTTAAAATAAAATTTCCACAGCGCCCATAAACCCATCAGACTCAACTTTTTTTCCAACCCCCCCCAACCACCCCCCCAACCCCTTCCGCCCCCCGCCTCAATCCCCCCCATCCCGACCCCCACCGCCCTGCTCGGCCCCTCCGCCCCCGCCCCCCCGCAGCCCCAGCACTAACAAAACCCCCACCCCCGCAATCCCCACCATAAACACCAAAACACCCCCAACCCCCAACACAACAAACCAATTATTATAAAATACAGTCCCCCACCCCCCCCCCTACACCCCCCCACACACCCCCCCCCCCTCCCCCACCCACTCCACAAACTCCCCTCAACAACTCCCCCAACCCCCAAGCAAAAAACAACAAAAAACAAAAACACAACCAACACCCCAACCACAAACCACCACCACACAAAACCACCCACCACCCACCCCCCCCCACCAGCCCCACCCCCCCCCCCCCCTAACAGACCATCGCCCCCCACCCCTCCTACCCCCCCAGCGAACAAAAAAAGAAAAACAACAATTAAAAACAAAAACCAAATAAACACATATCACAATCACACAAAAACCAACAAAAAAAACGCCTCAAAAAACAAAACAAAAAAAAAAATAAAACCAAGAACAAAACACCAAAAAACTAACCCACACAACACCCTCTAAGAACAAAAACACAAATACCAATAAACCAAAAAACAAACCTAAAAAAAAAAAAAAAACCCAAAACCCACATAACAACCAAACCCCCGCACCCCTATCCCCCCCAACCCCCCCCCCCCAGCCCCGCCCCCCATCCCCCCTCTCCCCCCCCCCCTCCTCACGCCCCCCCCCCACCCCCTCCCATCACACTCCCTCCCCCCCCCCCCCCCAGCCCACTCCGCACCCCCCCCCCCCCCACCCAACCCCCCCCCCCACCCCCCACCCCCCCCCCCCATCCCCCCCCCCCCCCCGCCCCCCTATACCCCCCCCCCCCCCCCCCCCCCCCTCCACATCAGCCACCCCCCACCGACTCACCCCCGCCCCACCCACGCCCGCCTCTCCCCACCCCCCCACCACAACCCGCCCCCCCACCCCGACACCCCCCCCCCCCCCCCCACCCCCCCCCACCCACCCCGCGTCATCCCCCCCCACCACCCTCCCCCCCCCCTCACCCCCCCCCACCCCCCCCACCCCCACCCACCCCCCCACCCCCAGCCCCCCTCCCCACCCCCTCCCCCCCCACCCTTCCCACCACTCACCCCCACTCCCCACGCAGCCCACCCCCCAAACCCACCCCCCACACCCTCCCCCCCTCACCCCTCACCGCCCCCCCCCCCCAAACATAACCATCCACACCGACCCCACCCTCGACCCCTACGACCCTCCGCACCCCCCCCCCCCACCCTAACCAACCCCCATCCCCCCCCCCCCCCCCCCCACCCCCACCCACCCACCCCCCCCCCCCCCCCCCTACCCCCCCCCCCCCCCCCCCCCCCCCCCCCCCCCCCCCCCCCCCCCCCCCTGCCCCTCCACCCCGCATTTCCACCACCCCCCACCACCCCTCCCACCCCCCGCACCTCCCCCCTCCCCCGCTCACCCCCCCCCCACCGCCCCCCCCCCCCGCGCCCCCACACCCCGCCGACACCAGCCACCCCCCCCCACCCCCTACCCGCCTATCCCCCCCCCTCCTCCTCCCCCCCCCCCAGCCCCCCCCCCCTCCCCCCCCCCCCCCCACCTCACTACCCCGCACCCTCCCACCCCCCCCCCCCACATCCCTCCACCCCCCCCCCCCCGCCTCCCCCCTCCCCCCCCCTCCTCCTCCCCCCCCCACATCCTTCCCACCACTACGTTCACACCCACCCTTGTATCCCCCCATCCCCACACCGCCACCCCCCCCCCCACCCGCACACACCACCCCCGCCCACGCTCCCCCACCCCCCTCTCCCCCCCACACCCCCCCCTCCCCCCGCCCCCCCCCCCCCACCCCCCCCACACCCCCTCCCCCCCCCGCGGCCCATCCCGCCCACGGACCCCCCCCTCCCCCCCCCCCCTCACCCCCCTCACCCCCCCCCGCACCATCACACACCACCCCGCGCATCAGCGAATCTCCCTACCACACATAAGCCCCCCCCCCTTATCCCCCCCCCTCACCCCCAACCCCCCCCCCCCCCCCCCATTCCCCGACCCCCCCCACCCCCCCACCAACCCCCCCTCCCCCCCCCTACCCCCACCCCCTACCCCCTACCCCCCCCCCCCACCCCCACCCACCCCTTCCCTCCCTCCCCCCCCCCACCCCCGATCACCCCCCACCCCCCTCCCCCCCCCCCACCCCCCCGCCCCCCCCCCCCCATCCCCACCCCCCCGGCACCCCCCCGCCAACCCCTCCTCCTCACCATATGTCCCTCCGCCCTACTCACGCACCACCCCCATCCCTCCCCAGAAATCTCCCCCCACCCCCCGCCACCTCCCCCCCCCCCCCCCACCCCCACTCCCACCAACCCCCCCCCGCCCCGCCCCCCCACACTCCCCCCCCCCTCCTCCCTTTCCCTCCCGCTCACACGCCACCCCCCACTCCCTCACTACCACTCCCGCCCTCCCCCCACACACCACACCATCACCCTACCATCCATGACCCCCCCCCCTGCACCCCCTCACCCCCTCCCCACTCCTACCTATCCCCCCCGCCCCCCATTACATTAACCCTGCCCCACTCCCAACCCCCCCCGGGGCCCCACCCCCACCCCCCTAACCCACCCCCCTACCCCCCGCCCCAATCAATACTCTACTCCATTCCCTCCCGTCCCCATTCTTCCTCCCTTCCCTACCCACAACTCTCTCCACCCCACAGCGCCGCACATCAACTTCATAATACAACCGCCTTGATTATACATTCTTTAAACTCCCCCCCCCAAACACATTCAAATTACTGTTCATCCTCACAGCTTACTCACTGATCCCTTTTCACTACACCCCCGCTTTCTTCTTTACACCGCTCCACTCCCCCCTTTTCGGGTTGTTTGGTTTTCTTTGTTTATTTTTTTATTTTTTTTCATTGTCTTACTTCTCACTTTAGGTTTAGCTTTGTTATTGTTACTTTTAAAAATCCCCCCAGCACTCCCCCCCCACATCCAAGAAAAAAAACAAAAAAAATAAAAAAAAAAAAAAAAAAAAAAAAAAAAAAACCCAAAAAAAAACCAAAAAACAAAAACCCCGACCCTATGAAATAACCAGCCGAATAACAATTTCCACACACCACATCTGAAACACACCACACAACAAAATCCCCTCCCCCCACCAAATACACACAACCACACACGGAATCAGCTGATAGTGCTCACCCCCCCTCCCCCCGCCCCTCCCCACCCCACTGACTACCCCCTGCCCCCCCCCGTCAGCTGTTGTACAACCCCCCCCCCCCCCCTCCCTTTCCCCCCCCCAACACCCGCGACCATTCACCATTGACCCCTCCTGCCACAAACGATGGCAGTGTTACCCCCCCCTCGGCAGCCCCCCCTTTTCCCCCACGAGTCGCCCCCCCCCGCAACACCCCCCAAAACTAAATTTACCCCCTTGTCCTTCCCCCCCCCATTTTACAAGGTTTTTTTTTCACACCCCCCCCCATATCTCACACAATAACCCCCCCCCCATTCTCACACTCGTTCCAGTTTATACCCCCCCGCCCTCCCCCCCCATTCGCTCCCACACCACTCCCACCCAATTCCTCAAAAACAAAATAACAAAACTCTCACACAACAACGCATACCCCCCCGCCCTCCCCCCCCCCCCTCCTCCCCTCCCCCCCAACCAACACTCCACCCCCGCACACCCCCCCCCCCCCCCCCCCTCCCCCCCCCCCCCCCCCCACACCCCCCCCCCACCCCCCCCCACTACCCCACCCCCCCCTCCACCACCCTTCCCTCCCCACCCCCCCTCACCACCCCCCCCCCCCCCCCCCCCCCCCCTCACCCCCCCATCCCCGCCCCGCCCCCCTCCCCCCCTTTCCGCCGCCATCCCCCCCCTCCCCTCCACCCGCCCCCCCTCCTCGCCCCCCCCTCTTCATCCCCCCCCCACCCCACCCCGCCCCACCCCTCCCTCTGCCCCCCCGCCCCCCCCCCCCCCCCCCCCCCCCCCCTTTCCCCCCCCCCCCCCCCCCCCCCCCCCCCCCCCCAATCCCCCGCTCCCCCCCCCCCCTCCCCCCCCCGCCCCCGCCCTCGCCCTCCCCCCTCTTCCCCCAGCCACACCCCACCCCCCCACATCACCCCGAAAATCCCAAAACAGGACACTTTACACCCCCATATTTACACAATAAATCCTTTACTTCCAACAAATATTAGACCTTTAACATCCAAGCCCCAACCAAACGACACACCCTACCCACTACAACCCCATAACCCTACTCCTCACCCCCACCGACATCCCCCTTCCCCACCAACAACACCCCCACCGAAGTCAAACCCACCAATCAATCATGACCCCCCCAATTAATACTTGATTGATGTAAACACTTAACTGTATGATGCCCGTTTACATTGAACGCTAATTTTTAGCTTACACGATTTAGCTTAACATTTACGATTTAAAGCAAACGCGTAAAAGGTACATTGTGGATTTATCGACGTTGTCAATGACTTGAAAACACAGGGTGTTATACCAACGGTTTGCATATTTTGTGTATACGATTGGTTTTGTCCATAGTCAATCAGATCATACATTATTTATATATCGCTAAGTTAAGGACTTGGCTTATCTTCTACTTTACGTTGATGATATTATAATCACCACACCTTCTGATGCAGTTCGACACTCTCTTATTGATATTCTTGCTCAAGAGTTTGCCATGAAGGATCTCAGACCATTGAACTATTTTTTGGGTATTGCAGTTAAAAGTCATCAACATGGACTATTTCTTAGCAAGTCACAATATGCTTCGGACATCCCTTGAAAGGGTTGGTATGTGATCATGTAAATCTTCTTCTACACCTGTTGACACTAAGGAGAAATTAAGTGCTAATGCAGGAAATCCTTATTCTCATCCAACGCACTTTCAAAGTCTTGCGGGGGCTTTACAATATCCTACATTTACACACCCAACATCTCTTATGTCGTGCAACATATATATGCCTACACATGCATGATCCACGAGAGGAACACATGACAGACCTTAAGCCCATCCTACGCTATGTCCAAGGTACTTTGCATTTTGGATTACATCTTTATAAGTCCCCTCTTCTGACTTAGTCTCCTACACCGACGCTGATTTGGGAGGGTGTCCAGATACTCGTTGCTCGACCTCTGAATATTGTGTCTATCTTGGTGACAACCTGATTTCATGGTCTTCGAAGCGACAACCCACGGTTTCACGTTCAAGTGCTGAAGCGGAATACCACGGGGTTGCCAATGTGGTTTCCGAGTCTTGTTGGCTGCACAATCTTCTCCTTGAACTACATTTTCCCTTTCAAAAGGACACTCTTGTTTATTGTGATAATGTGAGTTCCATTTTTCTTATGGGCAATTCGGTATAACATCAACGTACCAAACATATCGAGATGGATATTCATTTTTTTACGTGAAAAGGTGGCACATGGTGAAGTTCGCATTTTACATGTTACAACCCCTTATCAAATTGTCGACGTTTTTACCAAAGGCTTGCCTCGTGTTTTGTTTGATGATTTCTGAGACATTATGAGCATCCGTCCTTCTCCCGCTTCGACTGTGAGGGTCTATTAGTATTACAGTATATATCACTTGTATATATAGAATGTATATCACATCCATAATTCTCTTATAGTCCGGTAAGGATGGATATGTATAACATTTATATACTGTACATCATGTTGTGTAGAGGAATAATTGTATCATGCATGAATGCAAGATGATTTGACAACATTGGTATTTAATCGAAAGTTATTAGATAATCATTGAATTGAATATTTTAATAGAATATGTTTGGATTTGGAAATCTTCTTAGATTTTGGATTTGTCCATAGTAATGAAAATCTAAGGATATATATTGTAACAATTTATTGTGCAATTAGAATAAACCAATGAACTTGGAGTTCATGAGGTGCCAAAAATTATTAAGAGAATATTCATTGTTTACGGATTTTAAAAGCATGAGGTTGTTTGTGTACACGGATGCTAAATCAAATTGAGATGATACTAAATACTAGTCATGGTATGATTTTTTTTTGATGATGACCTTTTAGTTGTGCTTAACTTAGAGAATAAGAATACTTTACACTTTTGGAAGCTGTGAAAGATGATTGTTGTCAATAGTTGATGTCACACACCTTATGAGATATAGTGTGTTAATATTGAGATATTTGTATAAACAAACAATCATCATAGAAAATATCATAAACAACTTCTAGCTATAAGAAATAGCTGAACTGACAAAGGTAGAATGTGATGTCGCTAGTGTCGTTTGCATTATTTTTGTAAACATTAAAACGTAGCAAACTAATTTACTTGCCGATGTTCGCAACTATAAATGGATTTTTGGGAATAAAAGAAGTCTTGTAATTTCACACGATATCTGAATTGCATAAGTTATCCGTTCTCGATCATAAACTAACATCTGAACTGACCTAAAAATTAACTTGCTAATTCGATACTAACAGGTGCTTTTGTTAATTAAACATTACACATCATAATTCAGGAAACACACCCATGAGTTACTACTACGAATTCATGATCTCTTTTGCTATTTGGTAAAGACCAACAATAACAATTGAACCATGATTCTAGTGCTGTATTATGTCTTATTGCGGTAATCAGTCTGTGAGAACACATTTGCTTGCAACGTGACGTTTGTTTTTTCGCAGCCATAAGTGTCACAATAAGCTTGCCATGTCAACAGGATGACTGTCCCAATGCGAATCATGAACGCGACAATTTTCCATGAGCTTTCTACAAAACCACCAATAGCCTTTAAAATCACTAGTAACCAACTTGCAAGTTTTTTCATGAGAAAACTTACCTTCATGCTTAGCCAACGTTCATAAACTCTGTTAGCTTCTTCTATATCATTCTTTTTAACTCGGATTTCTTTTTCTTTTTCTTTTCCATGCTTAGTATAGAGCTGCTCATCCCAGTGAACAGTTTGACAACTTCGTCATTATCCAAGTCACCTATAATAATTTTCTCTTTTCGAAGAAGCTTGACGTCACTTGTATTTTTTATAAGCCCACACATTAAGCTTACGTATTCAGTAAGTGGGAACTCATCGGACTTGGCCACTAACATTTCATAAGCAACCAAATTTGGTAGCACAACCTCTAAGTCCTTGTTCAAAGTAAGAAACGGCAGTATAAATTTCTCACCGTTAATGTATATATTTTTAATGCCTTGGTCGAAGTTTAGGTTGCAAAACATTATTCCAGCTCTCTGGTGATAAACGGAAGCTGAAGGGATAGGTGTTTTACTTTTGGAGAACGTTTCTAGAATGTTGATTGTTTGCTCATATCCTTGAAAAATCTCGTCCTTTGGAATTTGACTTGTGAAATTTGAATACTAGATAATAACATCAGCCATTTGAGGCATCACTTGTGTATCCATTTTAATTTGGGTCCTAAGGAGGGGCTTTCTTTTTTTCTTTTTTTTTGGATAAAGGGTAGTAGGGGCTTTCTTTATGATTGACTGATACAGATAATCGAGTAGATGTTTTACATTAATGGGTCAAACTAAAAGTTCAAAATATTAAAGGTGAAAATATATCGTGTAAATCAGTTGAAGTACCAGATGATGGTTGCATCAACGCCTCATTGATTTCTTTTAATACTTTAAAAGGTATTTGGTTCTCCATCATCAGTATATCTTGTATATACGGAAAATGGAATCTTCCATCCTTATTGCTACTGATTACTTCAAGCAAAAAATACCATCGATAGCGAAGACCCAAGCCAAGGAATCATCATCATCATGCAAAGACATGTCATAGCATGCACGGACCGAGGGAAGTTTCTAATTTTATCATGATAAAATTGAAATCTTTATTCGGACGATCTTGTAGTACACGTTGAACAAACAGTAAGTTTCTTTTGCTCCATTCTTTTATAGGGTTGGGGCCGAAAATGATGATTTGGCCCTAACCCTATGTATTGTGGTTCTTAGGCTTCTGGTTTTTCTGTGGCAAACTTTTCCAGGACTTGAAATATGGAAGGGTCAGGGATTAACTCAAAGGGGATGGTAAACTGATGTTTTAAAATTTCATAATTTCATCATGTTGAAAGTATAAGTATCTCTTTTTATATCAATCTCATTCTTAAAGGGTTAAAAGGTAATTTTAATTGTAAAGGTTATACTTTTAGCTCTGTTTGTCTTGTTTGTATTGTGTAGGGGCTGAATGTGGCATCTCAACTAAGTAGCTACCTATATAAGCTAAGAGATGGTTGATTTTGGGTTAACGATTCATTCATAATCTCTCTAAGTTTATTACTCCTAGTTTTTAAGCCTGGTATTAAGTCTAGTTTTGATCTTCTTGAATCAAGTTAGTTTGTGCTCAAAGTCTTGTTAGGTGAGAGTTGTAGTGAGGATATATTGTATTGTGAGTATTGTATAGATCTGAATTGCATCCATATTTGGGGACAACTCTATTTATTTTGTATCTATAGATAAGCACACGTTTAGTGGACTTATCATCTTGTATTTTGTTCTAAATAATAAGCACGTGGGGAGGTTGGTTGAGTGCAATCTTGGTGTTGTTGTGTTGATTTGAGTTAGATTCATTAGTTTTAACATGGTATCAGAGCCATTGATCACTTAGATCGATTGGTTCTTGATTGGTTAAAATTAGGGTTTGTTCAAGATTTGGGGGGGGGGGGGGTTGGTTCTATTGCTTCTTGGGGGTTGTGGTGCCTGATTCTTAATTGCAGTGGGGGGGGTTTAATCGTGATCGGATTGTGATTCTGGGGGTTTCTCTTTATCTCTGGACTAAGTGCGCGATAAAATTAAGGGGGATCTAGGTCGAGAGCGTGAGACGCAGTGCAGAGACTTAGCTAAGAGCTCTCTGTAACACCTATCCTCCTTTTTTTAATTTTTTTTTGTCTGTGTCTGTGTCTGGTTCAGCCCTTGACCTGCCACCTCTAAGTGGTTAGGAAGCCTGGGAACTTTCCTCTTCCCTTATCTTCTTTATCTGATTAATTGTGCTAGTCTGTGGTTTATTTGTTGTTTGTTATTTGTCTGGTATATCTGTTATTTGTTGCTATGGCTGCTGTTACTATTAATGCCTTGGATGCTGGAAATCCTTTGTTTTTGCAAAATAATGATTGTTCTAATGTTCCTATAATTGGTTTTAAATTGACTGGTACTGAGAACTATAAAATGTGGTCCACAGCTATGAAAATTGCTTTAGTTGGTAAAAACAAGTTTGGTTTTGTGGATGGTACGTGTGTTAAACCTGTTACTAGTCCTGTTCTTGCCCAACAATGGGAAAAGTGCAATGCCATTGTTCTTGGATGGATTCTTAGTTCTGGTCCTCCTAGTTGTATTTAGGTCAAGTTTATTCTCAAATTGCTTTTAAAGTTTAGGATAAGTTAGAAGAAACTTATGATAAAATGGATGGTTTTGTGATCTTTAATGTAATTCATAAAATTAATGGTTTAAAACAAGGTGAATCGTCTATTCCTGAGTACTATCATAAGTTGAACTCTCTGTGGAGGGAGTTTGAAACTTTAACCTTGTTACCTGCCTGTACCTGTGCTGCCCATGAAGGGGTCTTAAACCATAATCAATTGGTTAGGTTAATGCAGTTTCTTATGGGGATTAATGATGTTTATCAAAATATTAGAAGTAATATTCTTGCTAGAGACCCTTTACCTGATGTCAAAGAGGCCTTTAATGTTGTGTCCAGAGAGGAGTCTCATAGAGGACTTCACTCTGGATCTGGGTCCAGTTCTGTGTGCAGCCTGCTGCCTTTGTGTTTAAGTCTAACAATTATAAGGGTAATGATTTTAAAAAGGGGAACTCTAATAATAATAACTCTTCTAATAGAGGACCTAATCCAAATTTGCTTTGCAAAACCTGTGGTTTAATTGGACATACTATTGAAAGGTGTTATGAGATCATTGGATATTCTATCGGTTTTAAAAGAAATCCAAATTTGCCATGGCAGGGGGGTAATTCTAATACAAAAGTTTTCAATGGTAATTCTGAAGCACAAAGGGATGCTTCTAGTTCATCTAGGTCTACTAATTTTGATACTCCATTTACAAAAGATTAGATGATGAAAATTCTCTCTCTCATCAATGAAAAACCTACTGGGAATGCTAGTGCCAATATGGCAGGTATGAGACCTACCTTTTATAATGGTAATGCTATGTTTAATCTGAACTTTAAGAAATTATTTTTTGCTCAAACATGTTCTTATATGTATAATCTTTCTGTGGGATGGATTATTGACTCAGGAGCTAACCAACACTTCATTGTTTCCACTAAAAATATGTTTAATGTAACTGATATATCTGGTCTTAATCTTACTGTTGGTCACCCTAATGGTACTCTTGCTAAAATATCAGCTATACGGAACTTAAGGTTAACTGCCAATGTCGTATTGTTTGATGTGTTGGTTGTTCCTGAATATAATGTTAGCCTTATGTCTATGCACAAATTAATCAAGGATAGTAAATTGTTTGTTGGCTTTGATGAAACCAAGTGTTATATTCAAGATTCGAATCTTATCAAGACTATAGGGACTCGTAGTGAGGTTGTTGGCCTTTATTTGTTTGATGTGGAACAAAGTGGTAAGCCTACTTTGGGTTTTTCAAACTTTTCTTTTGTGTGTCATACCTCAAAATAGCTGTGGCATAGCAGGCTTGGTCACCCAGCTGATCAAGTCTTGTCTATTCTCAGTAAGTCTATTGGTTTTAAATATGACAAAAATATCTCTCCTTGTGACATTTGTCACAAGGCTAAGCAGACAAGGAAACCTTTTCCTTTGTTTAATCATAAATATGTCTCTATAGGTGATCTGGTTTACCTAGATCTTTGGGGTCCCTACAAGGTGGTTAGTAGGGATGGGTATAAGTACTTCCTGACTATTGTTGATGATTATAGCAGAGCTGTGTGGTTGTATTTGATAAAAACTAAAGATGAAGTATGTTTTTATATTGAAAGTTTTGTGGAAATGATTTTGACTTAATTTAATAAAAAGATTAAGGTTTTCAGATCTGACAATGGTACTGAGTTTGTGAACAACAAACTTGCAGTATTTTATAAAGAAAAAGGAATTATTCATGAAACTTCTTGTGCCCACACACCTCAGCAGAATGGTATTCTTGAACGGAAACATAGACATCTTTTAAATATGGCAAGAGGTCTTATGTTTCAGGGGGGATTCCTCTTAATATGTGGTCTGAGTGTATTCTAACTGTTGTATATCTTATTAACAGGCTTGCCTCATCTGTCTTGTCTGGATCCTCCCCTTACTTGTTAGTTTATGGAAAAGAACCAAATCTCTCTCATATTAGATGTTTTGGCTATTTGTGTTATTCTACTGTCTTAAATAATCATGATAAGTTCAGTTCTAGGTCTGAAAAATGTATTCTTATTGGTTTTTCTGGAGTTAAAAAGGATTACAAGTTATATAGTCTAGAAAACAAAGGAGTTTTCTATTCTAGGGATGTTACATTTTATGAAACTATTTTTCCTTTAAAAATGAAAAATGAGTCTGTTAATGATAAAACTTCTTGGTTTGAAAAAGAGTCTGATTTGAATTTTTTTTTTTGATAACACTCATAGTCATACATCTGAAATACCCTATGATGATGAGAGAGAACAGTCTAAAGATGATGGCAATGCGATGGCTCCTAATAACATCAACAGTTCTTAAGCTGTTGATGAGGATGCAACCTTTGCAACTTCTTTGACTGAAAATACAAATATATCTGAGGGTCAACATGGTACTGATGCTAGTATACCTAGGATCATTAGTGATGGTTTAAATAGTTCTAACAGTGGGGATGAACCACAGACTGTAAGGAAGTCTGACAGAGTTAGGAGTCTTCCTTCCAAGTTTAATGACTATGTTATGCCTAGTAATAAGAAGTATGGTATAGAGAAACATGTGAATTATTCTAAGCTGTCTCTTGTGAATATGTGCTTTGCTTCTAACTTGAACAAATCTAGTGAGCCTAAGAGTCTTCAATAAGCAATGCTTGATAAGAGCTGGATTGAAGCTATGCATAATGAAATGGAAGCCTTGTTTAAGAATAAAACTTGGGTGTTAGTTGATTTACCTCCTAATAGAAAGACTATAGGTTGTAAATGGTTGTGGAAAATTAAATACAAGTCATCTGGAGAAATTGAAAGATATAAAGCTAGACTTGTAGCTAAGGGGTTTAGTCAAAGAAATGAGATTGATTATGAGGAAACTTTCAGTCCAGTTGTAAAAATGGTTTCAGTTAGGTGCATTATTAGTTTAGCTGTTCACTATAACTGGCCTTTTTTTCAACTGGATGTGAACAATGCCTTTTTATATGAGGACTTACATGAAGATTATAAATGGATTTTCCCTCCAGATACTATGAGTTATACCCCTTACGAAACTAGATCCTGCAAACTTGTTAAGAAGTCCTCTTCTTTAATGGACTTAAACAAGCTTCTAGTATGAATGACTACTCTCTGTTTGTTAAACATGATTCTAATAATATTTTGATATTGGTATTGAGGTTCTTGAAAATAAGAATGGGCTATGTCTTTCACAAAGAAAGTATTGCATGGAATTACTAAGTGAGTATGGGTTACTTGCTTGCAAGCCTGTTGCTACTCCCATGCAACAGAATGTGAGTTTAAGTCCTATTGAAACTAAAAAGGATAAAAAGTTAAAAAAAACTTAACTGCTTATCAAAAATTGACTGGTAAATTGATTTACCTTTCTGTCACTAGACCTGATATTTCATATGCAGTACATTGCTTATCCCAGCACATGCATTCTCCATTACAATCTTATTTTCCTGCTGGGTTAAGAGTTCTGAAGTATTTGAAACAAAGTCCTGGGGCTGGTATTCAGTTTTATAATGGAAATAAGATGAGTTTGCATGCTTATTCAGATGCAGACTGGGCTAAATGTTTGATTTCTAGAAAATTTGTTTATGGATTTTGTGTGTATTTCTGTGGTAATCTTGTATCATGGAAGAGTAAGAAGCAGGCAACCATATCCAGGTCTTCAGCAGAAGCTGAGTATAGATGCTTAGCATCTACTACCTGTGAAGTATTATGGCTCACTCATTTGCTGAGTGACCTGGTGTGGAGGGTCTGCTTCCAGTAACATTGTATTGTGTAGTACTTCTGCTATCCAAATTGCTGTCAATCCTGTTTTTCATGAGAAAATAAAACATTTTGAGATTGATGTGCATTTGGTTAGAGAGAAGGTTTCATCTGGTGCTATTAGCACTGTAAAGATAAATTCAGCAGAAAATATTGCTGATGTCTTTACCAAAGGATTGAGTATTACTCAGCATAAGCAGTTTTGCTTAAGACTGAATCTGGTTGATATGTTTCAAGTATGAGCTTGAGCAGGGGTGTTGAAAGTATAAGTATCTCTTTTTATATCAATCTCATTCTTGAAGGGTTAAAAGGTAATTTTAATTGTGAAGGTTATACTTTTAGCTCTGTTTGTCTTGTTTGTATTGTGCAGGGGCTGAATGTGGCATCTCAGCTAAGTAGCTGCCTATATAAGCTAAGAGATGGTTGATTTAGGGTTAACGATTCATTCACAAATCTCTCTCAATGTTTATTATCTCTCTCTCTAGTTTTTAGTCTGGTATTACTCTGGTTTGATCTTTTTGATCAATTGTAGTTGTGATCAAGTCTTGTTAGGTGAGAGTTGTACTCAGGATACATTGTATTATGAGTATTGTATAGATCTGAGTTGCATCTATATTTGGGGACAACTCTATTTGTTTTGTATCTGTAGTTAAGCACACGTTTAGTGGACTTATCATCTTGTATTTTGTTCTTAATAATAAGCACGTGGGGAGGTTGGTTGAGTGCAATCTTGGTGTTGCTGTGTTGATTTGAGTTAGATTCATTAGTTTTAACACATCAACTCATTTTTGCTTTCTTGGGTCTGAAATTAATGATTCGTGTATTAAAGCCATGTGATGATGATCAAAGGTTTTTTTTAGTGGTGCTTAGAAATTAGAATGCACAAAAGATGTGACTGCCATGAGGTTTATATACACGTACATATTAGCAATTCATGCCCGTTTATTTTGCGTTGCTACTATATTTTACTCACAACAATACTGCAATATATCTAGAAGATAAGAAGATGCATTAAATCTCTATGGCGTTTGATTACAGAAAACCCCGTAAGATATACCGGTCTAACCGTATATAAGTGTCATGTTTTGATTTTTAAAGTTTTTCGTTTTTAATTATAATATTAAATTATTTCATCTGTGTAATATAATACTTGATAAAAATTATATTATTGAAAATATGTTTAAAACCCAATCAATCGATATATTGTGCATACAGTATTATATAACACACACAACAATAGCTAAGGTTAAAGTTAAAAAATAAAACTTCAAAACCCAAAACATGACACATATTTAGATACGGATGGAGTAATGTTTATATATAAGATATTTATAAATTTCAAATGATAAACCTTAACGGCCATGATACACACACAGGCTTGGCCAACTTAATACATCTAACATTCTTCTGAAGTTCGAACGATAAAATCGCGAAAGCTTGCACCTGAGAAAAAGAAAGATAAAGCTACATATAGGTTGTTTCGTCGAGTTTCAGAACTTATAGAGGCACCTGACGGCGGTCTGACTGGTGGAGGCGTTGATTCCGGTAGTATTTTCATTGGAGCTGAATAAGAGTTATAAGCAGAAAATTGAGTCAATCATTTTTTATAAAACTGGGTTGCTTGTTACAGCTCTGTGACAATGCGTCACCATGAAGGTGGTGCATACAGATGCTTTTCTTCGATAATTACATTTTATTTATGTCATTTTCACGCCAAATATTGTAAAAACTTGATTTCATTCCGTAAATTTACTTGTGATAATAAATGTTCTTGTAAATTTGGCGAGTTTAATTTTTTTTATGAAAGATTACTTGACTAACAAAACCCTCTTCGGATGTGAGTATGTGACAATAGCGATGATCTCGGTCACCAAGCCAACCACATAACCTCAAGCACTTCTCACCAGTTAACGTACGTGGCACCAATTACGTCTATGTCATCTTGGGAGTGATGTGTTACGGCCTCTCTTTCTTATAGTTTGAGTCTATGTAATATAACGAAGTCTCCCGGTCATAAATATGAAACTAGCATCTCACATAATAAGTGTTTGGATACTCTCATCTCTCGGGTATATATAAAAATATTACAATATGAAAACATAATTCACTCAACTAATCATGTCATAATGCATAAATTGACTATAGGCTTGTTAAATAATCAAACATTCACACTTTGGCGTAAGCACCTACAAAATATTGTAAAAGAGGTCTTTCATGGGTTTAACATTTAATACTATCAAAGAGTTCCACCACTTTGACGAAAGTTAATTATCCAAACAATTACATTTATGTTTTGCCAAGTCAAAACTTGAAACATAAACAATAACTAAACAATGACTCTTTTTGTATTGTTCTTGACTCTTTCTTGACTTACAAACTATAACGGGATGGCAGTCCGTAAGTTTTTTTTCATACACTTTTACCATGCCCTACATAATCTACTAGAAAATGAAATACAGTATGTAACTCTAAACATAAACAAAATCTATGAAATAAATGACCCAAATTAAAAGGATCAATACTAATAGAGTATTAATCGACATTACACAACTTGGAGATAATTAATTTATTTCTTCCTTATTTCTCTATGTATATAATACTCTCAAAAGTCCCAATCATCCTAAAATTATATATATAACGAGTTAGTCAACAAACGCTCCGCTGCGGGACGGTTGGTGAGCGTCGTCGTTGTTGATGGTGATTGCCGTTGTACCCGGTCAAAATGCAATTGCAGCTTCAATATTTTTTGTCCAGAAGCAAAACTAAAGCTTCTAAGTAATGGTGTTTCAGTGTTTTCATAATAAACTCAAACTAAAGTTTCCAAATGATAAAAAACAATTAATTGTTGAAACTCTAATTATGGACTCATATTTTTAATCTAAGCCAACTCTATTGTAATCCTTCATCAAATTTCTGCCAATCCTAACATTTGCTCTATGTCTTTAGATACACATTGATTGCTTATCAGAAAACTCCGAATTTTGAATATATGCTTGAAATGCTAATCACTCTATAGGACCAACTCCGATGTTCTTACATATGTGAATCCGACATTTTGTTCTATATCTTTAAGTATAACATCTGCAGAAATTTTAATCAGTCTATATGTACAGACATCACGACTTATATGAGCCTTTTACGTAAATGAGTCATCAGAATCCAAATATAACTACCTGAGTATTCAATATGGATAGCATTGAAATGAAAGCGTATGCTAAAAATAATGCTTTCACTCGAATCAACACCTTCCAAATCCAGCAGCCGCCTTCCATCTTCTACGAGTTTCTACATCATAAAAAACCAATAACCAACATATACTATAGCAAGAGTATCCAAACAAATAACCTGGCCTTTTTTTGCCCCCATAATAACTAAATTATAGTCTGACCCATCACCCAAGCCACCAGGTTTACCATGTTTACTTATAATTAAAAGTTTCCAAGAGCTTTTTGAATTTAGAGACTAAGAAAAGCACATTAGTGTGGAGTGAATTAGTAAACTGACATGTACGAAGTCATATAAGTCATCACTTATACCCTGCTGTTTGTGACGAATGTCTTGTTTTTCCTTCGCTTCATTACTGGAGAAACCATCATCCAAGTAACGTTTTTGGATAAAATCTTCAAAAATCAGAATAGGGGCAACAATTGCAAATTATCTGGCACGTCTGAAATTCAATAGAGCCGTACCCTGGTTTAATTGCTCGTAAGATTCTCTAATAGTTTCAATAGCTGCACATGTCACACCCCCAAATAGGGTCCCTTCCGATTTGGCGTCCGGGGGCGTGACGTCCATGGCTATTTCGAGTACAAAGCATAAAGAACGACCTCTAAGGGTACGTTTGAAAAATAAACACCGTTGCATAAATTTAAAATATTAATAAGTTTACATCAATCAAATTTAAAAGGTTCAAAACACAACATGTGGAAGCTTAAATGAGTTCAACAACAGTATTTAAGATAATCATAGATAAAATATAGAAAACTGGTTCGGCAATAGGCTTCATATAGTTCAAGCAATGACATCCATGCTAAGCACCCAAGAAAAACATGCTTAAAACGTCAACATAAAGTTGGTGAATTCATAGGTTTAGTTCAAACGATGTTATAGTAGACCACAAGATATCAAAATGTATGCGACAGTTATAACAGATACAACTTCACATAAAAAAGTATTTACGTTGCACTAAGCTCATGACATTGAAGCTAATAATGAAAGATAGCATGTACATTGCTATAAGTATTTGCTTGCCC
>BQNB010019381.1:47634-59328 GCA_026074375.1 Tanacetum coccineum | reverse complement strand
CTTTTGCTTTATTAACCAAAAGTAGTTCAATTTACTCCTGATTATGACTTTAGATTCTAAGTCCTGAAAACAAAAAAATTAAAAACATATTTCAAAATCAAATTAATTAAATTCAAAGTAAAAATAACTATATAATATAACATATGAGAGCAATGATAATCATTAAATTGATTACGACTTTCAATAGCAAAATTTTTAATTAAAAGTCGTTAAACAGTCATCATTCTAAAATAAAACGATTTGAATTCTAGAATGCAAAAATCAACAACAAAACCTACAACGTAAATGAGATTGATAATTTGAAAATAAGAAATGAAATCACGTACCCTGTTATACCACATTATGGATCCGGCGATACTCATGTTCAAAAATTCCGGCCAAAGCTTACAATAACAGAACCAAAGCTAGGGAGAAGATGGAAGACTTGGGGACGATGGAGAAGATGGAGAAAATGACGGGTCGGCAACACTTAGTAGAAGATGGACGATGGAGAAGATGAAGATGAAAGAGAAGGAGATGATGAAACTGTGTTTTTAAACACAATAAAGTGTGTATAAAAAGATAATAAAGTGTGTGTATATTAAAAAATATACACACAGTAAAGTGTGTATAAAAAGATAATAAAGTGTGTGTATATTAAAGTTGCCCAAATAAAATTAGTTTGGTTTTCCTACGGTACAAGTTGTGCCATGTTAATTGTACTTGTGTGTAAGACTTTTTATAAATAAAATATTAGTGTGAAATTACATTTTAAACAGTTGCCCTAAGTACAATTCGCCCCAAAAATAAACGTTGCCCAAAAACATATCAAGTATTTATACCTTACACATACGGGACACTTGTCAAATTCTTTCATGGTTGCCCAGTAGCTTAGTTGAGCGGGTCTAGTTTTAGAAAAAGATGTTCCTGAACTTAGGATTGCATTTTGGGGTTGGATTTTAGGCTAGAAATGGAATTATCCCTTAAACTAATAAATTTACAATTTTATGTGTTTAGGTATTTATTATTATGTATATCATTTAAGGCAACATACGACGCCGTTTTACGGCTTGAAAACAACGGCAAAAAAAGCCCAACACCAGCCCATATAGAAAATATATTTTTCGGCAAAAAAAAAATTACAAAACAAATCTTGAACTTTTACTTATTTACAACTTTTTTATATAATAAAATTTATTTATCAAATTTATAACACATATCTACCGATTCATTCAGATCAAAAAATACCCGCAGAAAGGTCTTCGAATTGCAGACAAAACGAGCACAATATTGCAATGCTTCTGACGTACACGCTATTTTATAAAAAATGTTGAATATTAATATAAATATTACAAAAAATTACAAAATGTACCCTCAACTTTTAAATATTTACGACTTTTATTAAAATAAACTTTATTTACCAAATATATAACGCATATCTACCGATTCATTCAGATATAAAAAATACCCGCAGAAAGATCTTCGAATTGCGAACAAAACGAGCCCAATAACGCGTTGACACATTTCCACTCAATATTCATTCGAAACAAATTCGCGAAAAATTATGCCCCGCAGTAACGCGCGGGCTATGTAATTAAATCGCACAAAAAGAAGCCCCGCCGCACCGCGCGGAAGTTCCAACTCTTATGCAGTCAAAAACCGCCCTACGCTAAGCCAAAAAAGAAACAATGACAACAAAAAAATTAACGTCCCGCAGCAACGCGCGGGCAATCATGCTTGTTTTTAACTAAAAGTGCAGCATTGAACCTCTTTAAATTAAATGTAGGTTTTATTGTACAAGTTTTTCAATTTTGATTGTCACAAACATGATGAGTAACCCAAATGGAGAACACTTGCCATCCAATATTTGTTGGTATTTAAAAAAAAAGTGCATTCTTAAATGACACTGAGAAGTGGGTTACTTTGTTTTGCATGCACATAGACTCGAACATTACTAATATCTAGAAGACTTTGAACCATGGAACATTCTTTGTACCAATATGCCAAGTGAGAAGCATGAAATTGAGTTGGGCTACTATTTTAATAATTTGTCAATACCAACTTGTAAGATATTGTCTTTACTAACGCGTGTCACTCATAATTTCTACTATTTAAAACATGTTCTAGAAGAAGAAAAAAAAATACAATGTGGCCGTCACAAACTAAATCGAACAAATTTTAGCCATGTTGGCAGAAAATCGAACAATTGCTGCAAGGAGACAATGTTGGCAGAAAATCGAACAAATTTTAGCCATGAGGGTGAGTATCATGCGATGACTGTTACTACTAGCGAGATTATTTGGTTACGTTGGTTACTTGCAGATATGGGTGTTCATATTAGTAGTCCTACTCCATTATATCGTGGTAATCGTAGTGCTATTCAGACTGCGCGCAACACGATTTTTAATGAAAGGATAAAGCATATAAAGATTGATTGTCATTTCACCCGTCACCATCTTTAGGCGGGCATCATTCTTGTTTATTCCGTATGCTTTACAGATTGCATATACATTTACTAAGCCTCATTGTGGCCCGTGTTTTCGGCTTTTGTGTGAAAAATTCTCAATATTCCTCGCTGTAACATTGTGAGTTTGAGAGAGATGTTAGTTAATAAGGCCCACTTGTGTGAGTACATTAGCACGTCTAATATTAGAACGCCGTTTCTCTTTTATGTGTATATATATCTTGATTGTACAGACAAGTAGTAATATAACTTAGTCAGTTTTGGTTCGTTAATTTGTCAGTTTTGATTCGTTAGTTTGTACACAATTAACGTTATTTAAAAAAATATATATATACAAAGGATCCATGAAAAAAAGATTTATTTGTAATATAATAGTCAAAAAGGGTGTGAGTACCACCAGTATAAATTCATTCACTAGCATGCTCTATTGCAAACTCATTTTCATTGTGCTACTATAACAACCACCATTATTATTTATTCCTTATAGCCGATCACCAGAAAACATAACAAGAAATGAATACTACTTATTCATATCTGGTCAGATCATCCTCTCAGTATCGTAGACGAGTACTAGGGAAGAAGCCTACTTGCTCACGACGTTGTTTGACTATGGCGAAACAACAGAAAACAAGATTTTATATACTAAGACGCTGTATATCGATGCTTATGTGTTGGAATGATAAGTATGATTAATGATTAATGTTTTAGGTTTTATTTTTAGATTTGTTGAATAGTTAGCAAGATATCCATGTTTGATCCAATTTTGTAAGAAAATTAGGTTTTTGTTTGTAGGAAATAGTCATTTTCTTTGTTCTACATATATGATATGAAAAAAATTAATGAATCAAAGAATGATCGATAATATATCTGTGAACATACGATTATATGTGTGATTATATGATTTGCAGTACTGTAACCGGTCATGAGTAGTGCAGATTCTTGTTGATCATATTGGTATCAGTAGTTGTTTGTAGCTTTTATTTAGTACTCAAAGCACATTAGTTTATATATATTTTTAATTAGAAATCATCGATCATAAACGAACATTCATGTTTTTTAAAGCATGGACTCATATTCTCTTTTCTTTTAATGATTGATATCGATGGGTTGAATATATATTGGTGCATTTTTAATATAAAAATTAGACTAGTCCAAGATATATACGTCGATTGAAACCTACGTTTTGTTTCTTTACATTTACTGGCATAAAGAATACCTCGCAAAAACCAGACACCACTTGAAATAATTGGTACTACGTATTTAACACGACTTCTTCATAATAACCTAATGTTTGTAGCGTGTTTCATCGATATGACTTGACCAATGATCCAAAATAAACGTTTAAGAACCAAGCGAAAAGACAACGACCTTTTTTGGTCGATAGTCTTGCCTAGTTTGTGAAACTCCCATGCTTTAAATCTCGCTATGTTCAAAATATACATATGCAAACTGGATGTAAAAATCCAACAATAAGAAGCTTTTTAATATAACAATGAAATGATCTAACACTTAAAGATAACTATAAATGCTTTAAATGTCATGAACAAAAGCTTTTCTTAAATCCACAAAAGTTATTCTCTCCATCCTCAAAATTATTGTCCACGTTCTTTTTTGGTTGTACCAAATTTATTATCCACTTCTAACTTATTGAAGTATTAAGAGGCTCATTACTTCAATTGCGATAATGAAAAATCATTTCATTTCTTTTTACTTTTTAGTTTAAATTGTTGGCGGTTCTCTGAAAAAGATTAGCGAAAAAAGTTATCCTATAGTCGAGACTAAGAGGAATGTATAAACCAACGCTTCCATAGATTCGACCGTTTAGATTAAATTTACCGTATTACCTTCACTTGAGTTATTATTACAAACTTTAAATAAGTTCTAAATTAATTGGTTAAGCGTAAAATTGTCATTCTACAAAAAATAAGTAAGAGAAAGCTGTAATAATAATGTTTTTCTTAAACTGTGTGTTTTTTGTCGGTGAATAATAATTTTTGGACGGATGTAATAATAAGTTAGACAAGTTACCGCCGAGACAATAAGTTACTAGATTTTGTTTTTTTTTCTTCAATTTTAGTTTGATAAAAACTAGCATTGAACATTCTTTAAATGACAGTGAGAGGTGGATTGGTTTGTTTTGCACATAGACTCGAGCATTATTTATATCTAGAAGACTTTGAACTATAACTTGTATGTATCAATATGCCAAGTGAGAAGCATGAAATTGAGTTGGACTACTATTTCAACAATTTGTCAATACCAACTTCTAAATTATTGTCTTTACTAGAGCGCGCCACTCGTAATTAGTACTACTTAAAAACATGTTCGAGAAGAAAATAAGAAATACAGCTGATTTTGATCAACGCCTACGTTTGTTTGTTTGTTTGCATGGTTTTGTATTGTCTTTTGGTTTTATTTGTTCAATTTTTTGAGAGTTTGAATTGCAATTATATTTACCTTGAAATGTTTTATTGGTCAATTGACACCATAGACGAACTTTTTTTAGCCCCAAACTTTATAGTTTTGCTTTTATTTTTTTAACGGCGATTTATTAAAACACTAGCAAGGAGCTAGATCAAACAAGAACAATATAACGAGGATTAGACAGTATTTTTAAAAATATAAGTAGAATTTTTATTTATTTTTTTTCCTGTTTTATAAGTTATGTTATTATCGAAATTATATGAAGAGAATATTCATTAAATCTTTTATATATTACGTAGTAACTTGATGATAATTAGTAATTTTTTTTTTTTCCTTTTGATTTACCTATTTTTTGACTCGACTTTGTCAGCCAACTAATCCCTCAGCGAAACTACCCTTTTAGGTAGCACAGAGTCGGCTCCAAGTGAACCTTTTAGGCCACAAGGGGAGTAATTTTCTCCTCGATAGGTTCGCACCTTGACTTCCCACTTTGAAAGCTGGTATTCTTAATGTTGGGTATGCATTGATATTGCCATTATGTTTTATAATTATATTCATAAGTAGGTTCCAGCTTATACTTAGGATTGATGGTTATAACTTTGGTTAAAACATGTAAAATTTTAAGCTTCGTCAATCTAATTTAAGAGCTTCAAGTTGAGTGTATCAAAAGTTCTGGCAGGACTTCAATATTTATAAGTGTAGAAAACTAAGAAACACTCATATAGGTAATATTTTTTCATGCATACAATATTTGTTGGTCAAAAAAAAGATTACTTATTGTAATACCTTTCAATACATATCAAATGTAAAAAAAAGTTTTACCCATGTTTTCGACAACACAAACAACTTTTAAGATTATAAAAGTGGCCCCTGTTTTGTATATGATTTATACGAGCAGTACACACATGTCAAGGGAATAAAATTTTTGAGAAATGCAAATTTTAAATGTAGTATACGTACTATACTAAAAGTAAAAAATCAATTTTTCTGAATCCCATCTAATAAAAGCTAAAAATCTTTTTCTTTTTTTTACGATAATTTATGTGATTCACTGTTTTTCTACTTGATTGTACAACATGAGTTTCAGGCCGAGAATGAAAAATCCATATACAAATGTAAAATAGTTTTATTTTATCCATTTTCTCCCCATCACCAACACATCTCTAAGATATAAAGGAACTCAAGATTGTTGTATAGGATTTATAGGCATACAAACACGCAATGAATAAAAAAAGACATTTACACAAATTACAATGTTAGAATATTAGTACATTTATACCAAAAGAAAAGAAAAATGCAGTTATTCCAACTCAGCAATGAATACTAAAAAAAAAAAAAAACCGTTTTTTTCTTTATTTACGATAATTTATGTGTTTTGGTATTTTTCTATTTGGTTCAACAACATGATTTCAGACCGACAATGAAAAACCCACCAAAAAGTCTTCGGGTAGATTTGAGATGCGATTAAATAATGTTAAATCTTTGTTATAAATAAGAAATTGTTTGCGTTTGTTGTATTTAAAAATATAAAGTCTAGGGATATAAAGTTTAAGTGGTTATTTGTTTATTTTTTAAAGTTATAATAAAACTTGTAAATTTATAAATTTACACTTAACTCATATAATTTATTTAAAATTAAACCACTAAAGTTTTATTAATTACCTCATCTTTTTTCAAGTTTTTGTTTTCACAAATTTGACACATATATTTTTATGTGTTTTTTTCTCCATCAAATTTCTCCACCAAATTTTTTTAATTTTGACCAAATTGATTCAATTTTGACTTTTTATTGACCAATCAGATCGCACGATTTTGCCTATGTGGCAAAATCAAGCTCTCTGATTGGTTCAATTTTTTTTCTCTTAAGATTTAATCTGATAGAAAACTCCAAAATGATGTAATTCTTTTATTATATAAAAGATATACAATAAGCAGAGGCCGTTAGTGTACTTAACGATCGTTAAGGTTCAAGATAAAAAATAAAATAAAATTTGATGAATAGTAAAAGTAGAGAGGATGAACAGTAGAATGAACAGTACTAACGGTCTTTAAGTAACGACCGTTAAGTCATTTTTTTAAACTTTAATATTAAAATAAAAACTTCAACACAAATTTTACGTAATTGGTCCTTTATGTTCATGAATTATCTTTGGGGTTATCAAGTTACAAGAATAGACCCTGAGGTTATCCGTCGGTTGCAAAGTTAGTCCTTAACGTAAAACATCGCGCTTCGCAACGTAGCACGACCGCAAAACCTCGTTTGATACATTTTATGAAAAAAATACAAGTGTGGCTCTTAACTGCCCCTTATGGTACCGCGAGACCCATCGCGAGACCTTATTTTTTGGTTGGTAACGTGTGAGCCTCAATGGGGTGGCTTTTGGTGGCTACTATCCAACCCGCGGGTCAAGATCTTGCTTCCATCATAATTCGCTCTAACCCTGATTCGAATCATGCCATGATCATACACTCTCGCCTTGGCACTACACCACTAAACCCAATCCTAAATATCACTATCACGGTTCTACCATTTCATCAATCCCAAAATCTCATAATGTTTCTCTTGCTGACCCTAGTTGGCAAAATGCTATGCTTGATGAATATAATGCGCTTATTAAAAATAAAACTTGGATTCTTGTGCCGCGACCCCGTGACGCATGTGATTGTTTAAGCACGAGTACTTTGCAGATGGATCCATTAGTAGATACAAGGCTCGGATTGTTACTAATGGTCGTTGTCAACATATTGGTGTCGACTGTGATGAGACATTTAGTCTAGTTGTTAAAGCGGCTACCATTCAAACCGTTTTTAGTCTAGCGGCATCCCGGCATTGGCATGTTCATCAGCTTGATGTCAAGAATGCCTTTTTACGTGGTCACCTATCTGAGACTAAGCATCAGCCACCGGGTTTTTTCAAGGCCCACAATGCCCCAATTGTTGGAATTTAACATACTAGACAAGTAATATTACACGAGTTACGCAACGGATATAGATCTCATATAGTGCATATAATTAACATAAACATAAATAGGATTTGCGTACCTTTTAGCTAATTGCAAACAAACAACGAAAGCTTATGAACACGCATATGTGTACTTTTAAAGTACACGAAACCTAAACAAGTTACCAAAGTAGATAACCTCTATGGTATGCTCACACTACACGTCACGGAGATACGTTAGAATGCTAGTGCTTGCTTCACAAATAAACAACATAACATGATATTCTTGTTTCTTGAGTGGAGTCGATCGAACAACAAACCCTTTTAGGTTTTCAATTGCAGATGATCGGTATAAACAAAAGAAAGGAATCTTCCTGCATCATGCATACATGTGGTTATAACAAAAGTATGGATAAATCTATCATGCATGTGCATGATAATATTCTTCTTTTCGTCGAACATAGGAAAAACAGAATATAGATTATAGTAATTGTTATGTGGCGTCTCATATAATGATCCCATAGGGATCATTATATAGTCCAATAACTTGGTCTTCAAGTTACAATACGACACCTCCTCTAGTTTGTTAGAAACAACACGCGGACCTCTCCTTCTTTTCTTGTTGTGATCGGCCTACAACTAAGCACCCTACGGGTTTGGTTTTCGTACTAACAAGTCCTTCACTTCTTAATATCCATCTATTAATTAGTTATAACGTCTAACGTTATAATTAACGACCGTTTTAAATATTTCGTGAAACATATTAATATATTTAATATACGATAAATATATTAGTTACATTAATAAACGTATGCTCTGTGTATACCTCTGTGCCCCCGATAGGCTCATATATTTTCGGCCTTATATTTATTTATGATATGGACATATTCCCAACAGCTCCCACTTGTACATGTCATAAATAAATAAACATAACAACATTGGTAAGCGTCTAGCTACACGCCAATGTTCCCAGAAATACCTGAGTGTAGTTTCGTAAAGTCTCAGTTTCATTTACCATCCCTTTGTTTCTAATGTCGTGCTAAATAAGGATATAGATCTATGTCATTTCATTATTTAACGATTTCGTTTCTCGTTTCTATAATTGAACTAGATTGCCAAATGTATCGAGACTATCTAGACTACCTTTGGGCAAGGACATGCAAGCATCTGTTCAACCCAACGAGGGGCCCAGTAGCATCATACTTCAATAGCTAGTTGAAGGAACAAATTCTATATTGAATGCACGTGTCAGTCATATATTTCACAATCACTTCTAAAAATAGTCTTTATTAGCTATCTTGTTCAGGATAACTAAAACTATAACAAAAAGGATTATCCACACATGCGAAACCTACTTGCATCTCAAGTTTAAGGATTAGTAAATAAAATCACTTACAAGACTCACTTAATGACGCTGATCCATAAAGTGATAATTTAGTTAGTTGAGGAAGTCCAATATTCAAACATGTGAAATCATATGAGTTTGGCGGACACATCCTTTAATATTCCAAGAATATTACCAAGCACTTAAATTTGTCTTAATTCAACTATACTCCCGTATCTTTGATCTACAAAGAACATTTAGAATAACAGAATTATTCACGGATTAAACATGCAAATATATGATACAATTAATATTAAATGAAAACAAACATATCAAGTACTTTAATTCATTATTAAAAATAATAATTGTTTAACATCCCTTATCCAAATACTAAATAGATCAATGCATGATGATCCTAGTTGAAGAATCATGCCTTAAGATACGACGATCATACTTGTTGACAAGCCATAGATTTCATTAAACTCAACTAGTTTTTGATCTTTCAAAATTTTGAGAATACTTGTTTCAAAAATTTAATTAATGAAGTTCTTGAACATATATGATGATTGTCTGTACGTGTGCATACACGTATCTTGATATTGACATACTATATTCCATAAGGTGTGTGACATCAACAAATACCTATTAGAGACAATCATCATTCACAACTTCTAAAAGTGTAAAACATTCTTATTTTTTAATGTATAATGCAACGATGTTCTTAGTTGAGCACAACTAGTCCAAATGGTCATCATCAAGATGAAATCCTACCATTACTAGTATTGAGTGTCATCTCAATTAAACTAGAATCAATGTATACAAACAACACCATGCTTTTATCTAAAATCCGTTAACAATGATTATTTCATTAATAATGTTTCGCACCTCATGAACTCCAAGTTCATTGGTTTATTCTAATTGCACAATAAATTATTGCAATGTATATTTTTAGATTTTTTATAACTAGGGACGAATCCAAATCTAGGAATGAATTCTCAAATCCAAACATATTCCATTAGAATATTCAATTCAATAGTTATCTAATGATTTTCGATTAGATACCAATGTTGTCAAATCATCTTGCATTCATGCATGATACAACTATTCATCTACACAATATGATGTACATAATAAATTATTTGGTCAGACATAAAATTTCATTCGTGTTCTATCTTATCAAAAGATATGTATCCATTGAGACTTTCTAAATGGTATATCATGTTGTGTTAGACTTATTTACCGCATATGTTTATAACAATAAACATGTATTCCAAGATTGTATGTTTTATTTCCTAAATCTCTCAAGTGAATTTTCATTTCAATCTAAGGATTAATATCTAGCTCAGATGGAATGTTACTGCCCATATGTTATATAACATATATGATTTAAGAAAAATAAACCTAATGTTGCCACTAGCTTTTAGGAATACTCAGGAGTTATCTTAGTAATAATTAAAATTAAATCAAGCAAGTGATTTATTTAACAATTAAACTTAATATTTAGCTCCTAGATGCTCGCAATGATCCATGCTTGTATTGTTGCCTTTCTGATAGGCTTCAGTCTAGTAAATGATGATTAAACACAAGTTCTAGAGCTTCTAAATTACCGGCTCTCTCAAACATAATTTTCAACCAATACCAATGTTCCAGAAAAGGCGACAAAGACCATACGTATACATCCGTAATGACGGAATAGACACATATGACTGCAATCAAACCTTAACTCGAACAAGCTAAAGGCATCAATTATCTTAGGTACCAAAGGTGGATACCCGAATATTTTTAAGGCTTAGATTCTCACAATTTAGTGGACTAGGGTGTGCTAGCTATAATGTCAATCCAGTTGAACTTACCTTACTAAGAGCATTTTTTAATTTTGAAAGCGTATAGTTAAGATTTTTCTTTTATGAAATATTAGTTTGGAAAATAAATTTTAAATAGGGCAAACATAGAAGGATATGATTAATTTTTCCTATTTGGCTTCCCTCCACACTTAAGTTGAACATTGCCCTCAATGTGATTACTGATAATAGAGATAAAATAGGGAAAATTAAAGGAAAACGGTACTTCCCGGGGTATAGAGAAATACATAGCTGCGGTAGAGCTGTCTTTTGAACATACGTCGAAATTTTCCATATCTTCGAGCTAAATTACCTGCATAAGAGTAAATATACAAAAAGAAAATATTTTTGTTGATGATTTTTTTAGAAATAAATAAAAGATAGAAGAATGGAGGAAAACTCCTCCACAATTAAGTGAAAGCACGGGATGCCTCCCGAGAAGCGCTTAATTTTTAAGAGAGTCGTTAGCTAGACTCTTATTTTCGAGATTCATTTGTTTGGGAAAAAGGGAGTGACTGCTTCCCTTGGGTCATTGTCTTCTTCGTGTATAACAACCCAAGAATTTTCATCAAATACAAAACCTATTTTTCTATTATCACAATTGTACGGGAATTTTTTATTCTTTATTACATTAGTTATATTGTCAATATCTCAGTATGTCATGTAACTTACATAACTAAAGTAGACGAGCTCATGCAACCTATCTATGGCCATCCTGTCT
>BQNB010019381.1:0-45283 GCA_026074375.1 Tanacetum coccineum | reverse complement strand
TAAAATTTGATGAATAGTAAAAGTAGAGAGGATGAACAGTGGAATGAACAGTACTAACGGTCTTTAAGTAACGACCGTTAACTCATTTTTTTAAACTTTAATATTAAAATAAAAACTCCAACACAAATTTTACTTAATTGGTCCTTCATGTTCATGAATTATCCTTGGAGTTATCAAGTTACAAGAATAGACCCTGTGGTTATCCGTCGGTTGCAAAGTTAGTCCTTAACGTAAAACCTCGCGCTCCGCAGCGTAGCGCGGCCGCAAAACCTCGTTTGATACATTTTATGAAAAAAATACAAGTGTGGCTCTTAACTGCCCCTTATGGTACCGCGAGACCTTATTTTTTGGTTGATAACGTGTGAGCCTCAATGGGGTGGCTCTTGGTGGCTACTATCCAACCCGCGGGTCAAGATCTTGCTTCCATCATAATTCGCTCTAACCCTGATTCGACTCATGCCATGATCACACACTCTCGCCTTGGTACTACACCACTAAACCCAATCCTAAATATCACTATCACAGTTCTACCATTTCATCAATCCCAAAATCTCACAATGTTTCTCTTGCTGACCCTAGTTGGCAAAATGCTATGCTTGATGAATATAATGCGCTTATTAAAAATAAAACTTGGATTCTTGTGCCGCGACCCCGTGATGCATGTGATTGTTTAAGCACGAGTACTTTGCAGATGTATCCATTAGTAGATACGAGGCTCGCATTGTTACTAATGGTCGTTGTCAACATATTGGTGTCGACTGTGATGAGACATTTAATCTGGTTGTTAAAGCGGCTACCATTCGAACCGTTCTTAGTCTAGCGGCATCCCGACATTGGCATGTTCATCAGCTTGATGTCAAGAATACCTTTTTACGTGGTCACCTATCTGAGACTTCATCAGTCGCTGGGTTTTTTCAGGGCCCACCATGTCCTAATTGTTGGAATTTAACATATTAGACAAGTAATATTACACGGGTTACGCAACGGATATAGATCTCATATAGTGCATATAATTAACATAAACATAAATAGGATTTGCGTATCTTTTAGCTAATTGCAAATGAACAACAAAAGCTTATGAACACGCGTATGTGTTCTTTAAAGTACACAAATCCTAAACAAGTTACCAAAGTAGATAACCTCTATGATATGCTCACACTACACGTCACTGATATATGCTTAAATGCTAGTGCTTGCTTCACAAATAAACAACATAACATGATATTCTTGTTTCTGTCGATCGAACAACAAACCCTTTTAGGTTTTCCATTGCAGATGATCGGTATAAACAAAAGAAAGGAATCTTCATGCATCATGCATACATGTGGTTATAACTAACGTATGAATAAATCTATCATGCATGTGCATGATAATATTCTTGTTTTAGTCGAACATAGGAAAAACAGAATATAGATTATAGTAATTGTTATGTGGCGTCTCATATAATGATCCCATAGGGATCATTATATAGTCCAATAACTTGGTCTTCAAGTTACAATACGACACCTCCTCTAGTTTGTTAGAAACGACACTCGGACCTTCCTTCTTTTCTTGTTGCGACCGGCCTACAACCAAGCACCCTACGGGTTTGGTTTTCGTACTAACAAGTCCTTCACTTGTTAATATCTATCTATTAATTAGTTATAACGCCTAACGTTATAATTAACGACCGTTTTAAATATTTCGTGAAACATATTAATATATTTAATATACGATAAATATATTAGTTACATTAATAAACGTATGCTCTGTGTATACCTCTGTGCCCCCGATAGGCTCATATATTTTCGGCCTTATATTTATTTATGATATGGACATATTCCCAACAGCTCTCACTTGGATATGTCATAAATAAATAAACATAACAACATTGGTAAGCGTCTAGCTACACGCCAATGTTCCTAGAAATACTTGAGTGTAGTTTCGTAAAGTCTCAGTTTCATTTACCATCCCTTTGTTTCTAATGTCGTGCTAAATAAGGATATAGATCTATGTCATTTCATTATTTAACGATTTCGTTTCTCGTTTCTATAATTGAACTAGATTACCAAATGTATCGAGACTACCTTTGGGTATGGACATGCAAGCATCTGTTCAACCCAATGAGGGGCCCAGTAGCATCATACTTCAATTGCTAGTTGAAGGAAAAAATTCTATATTGAATGCACGTGTCAGTCATATATTTCACAATCACTTCTAAAAATAGTCTTTATTAGCTATCTTGTTCAGGATAACTAAAACTATAACAAGAAGGATTATCCACACATGCAAAACCTACTTGCATATCAAGTCTAAGGATTAGTAAATAAAATCACTTACAAAACTCACTTAATGACGCTGATCCATAAAGTGATAATCTAGTTAGTTAGGAAAGTCTAATATTCAAACATGTAAAATCATGTGAGTTTGGCAGAAACATCCTTTAATATTCCAAGAATATTACCAAGCACTTAAATTTGATTCAACTATACTCCCGTATCTTTGATCTACAAAGGACATTTAGAATAACAGATTTATTCACGGATTAAACATGCAAATATAGGATACAATTAATATTAAATGAAAACAAACATACCAAGTACTTTAATTCATTATTAAAAATAATAATTGTTTAACATCCCTTATCCAAATACTAAATAGATCAATGCATGATGATCCTAGTTGAAGAATCATGCCTCAAGATACGATGATCTTATTTGTTGACAAGCCATAGATTTCATTAAACTCAACTAGTTTTTGATCTTTCGAAATTTTAAGAATACTTGTTTCAAAAATTCAATTAATGAAGTTCTTGAACATATATGATGATTGTCTGTACGTGTGCATATAAGAATCTTGATATTGACATACTATATTTCATAAGGTGTGTGACATCAACAAACACCTATTATAGACAATCATCATTCACAACTTCTAAAAGTGTAAAGCATTCTTATTTTTTAATGTATAATGCAACAATGTTCCCAGTTGAGCACAACTAGTCCAAATGGTTGGCATCAAGATGAAATCCTACCATTACTAGTATTGAGTGTCATCTCAATTAAACTAGAATCAGTGTATACAAACAACACCATGCTTTTATCTAAAATCCGTAAACAATAAATATTTCATTAATAATGTTTGGCACCTCATGAACTCCAAGTTCATTGATTTATTCTAATTGCACAATAAATTATTGTAATGTATATCCTTAGATTTTTTATAACTAGGGACGAATCCAAATCTAGGAATGAATTCCCAAATCCAATCATATTCCATTAAAATATTCAATTCAATAGTTATCTAATGATTTTCGATTAGATACCAATGTTGTTAAATCATCTTGCATTCATGCATGATACAACTATTCCTTTACACAATATGATGTACATAATAAATTATTTGGTCAGACATAAAATTTCATTCATGTTCTATCTTATCAAAAGATATGTATCCATTGAGACTTTCTAAATGGTATATCATGTTGTGTTAGACTTATTTATCGCATATGTTTATAACATTAAACATATATTCCAAGATTGTATGTTTTATTTCCTAAATCTCTCAAGTGAATTTTCATTTCAATCTAAGGATTAATATCTAGCTTAGATGGAATGTTACTGCCCATATGTTATACAACATATACGATTTAATAAAAATAAACCTAATGCTGCCACTAGCTTTTAGGTATACTCAGGAGTTATCTTAGTAATAATTAAAATTAAATCAAGCAAGTGATTTATTTAACAATTAAACTTAATATTTAGCTCCTAGATGCTCGTAATGATCCATGCTTGGATTGTTGCCTTTCGTATACTTCATAAAGATTATATAACTTCATAAACTCTTTTGATTTCTCATCGTTCTCGCAATAGTAATCATTCAAGGAAGAGTTTTGAAATTCCATTTCCATATTTATTATCTACTTGAAGACTAGTATGAAAATAAGTCATCTTTATATAATTAATGCACATATAAAGAATTTTTAATCACAGTCAATTGCTTGAGTATGATTAAAAGTCATGTTATAATGCGTGCATTAAATATGTGTACATCATTATCCTTATGAGTTTGAAACAAAGAAACAAACCACTTGGATTTTATTATCTTTGAAGAAACTCATTTTAACTTCATAGTTTAACCGTTTGGTTAAAGATCAATCAAGTTCCAAAACTGATTATATTTGTGGATAACATCTTAACATTAATAGTTTGAGCCATTTACCGAATTCAAGATTTGACAATGCATCTTTATGGATAACAGATTCACCATAGGCCTATGAATCATATTCCTTAGTTTTGATATAATATATCAGTCAAGTGTTTGAGGTATCCTTGTGGATATATGAACGAAAATTATATCATTATGTGGTTTAACATTTACATGTTCAGACTTAGAATGACATTCACTAGTGTGTTTATAAGATTATGTATTTTGTAATTATATCTCTTCAAGATCTAAAAATGCCCCCTCTTGCTTTTTGTAAGTATAGACTATTGTATAAGTACTTAGCATGTAGAGTAACAATAAATTGTTCTCTTTTGAAATATTACATAATACATTGACAGTTCTTAACTCTAGTTTGTTAATAACATGCTTCATAAGAAGTTTAACAAATTTGGAACTTCAATTTTAAGACTTAATGTGAGTCATCACATTCCATATCATGATGTTGTCTTATTAACCTTCTAGGATGGAGTCTTATTGAGTATATACAAGACATACTCAATTTTTCTAACCTTGATAGCTTTTGGAGGAAAAGGAGTTAAAGTTATCTTGAATCAAATGATGCCAATAGAGTTTGATTTTCCACATTGAACATACCATAAATTGTGGTATTCCATGAGGATTGATATTGTGAGACAATCCGACAATATGTTAGATGAACTTATACTCTTTGGTTTACGTATTTGCCAACTAAGTCAAACTAAATGGTATAATTGAATTTCAAGCCAATTGCATGCCTTTTAACACAAGTCTTTGAACAAGTCAACGACTTTATATACATGTCTTAACAAGAAGACATAACAAGTTAACGTCTTACTTTATGTTACAAGTCTTGAAACAATTAAAAGACTTCATGTTTGTGGCTTTACAAGAGACATAAACATGTTTAACTAAAGTAATTATGAACACCTAGTTTTGGCTTCACATAGTAATTTCAAGTTAATGATTACTTCATTATTTATGACATTTCAAGAACACATAAACATTTTAGTTGAAGTAGTCTTTAATTTATATTTTGACATATGTTCTAAATAGCGTAATAAATCCTACTAGAATATTAGTTTCTCACCTTGCGGTCAAGAGAAACCTTTAATCATATTGTTATGTGTTGTACCTTGCGCGCAATAAAGATTTCTCCTACTTATGCATGACACAACATCATATATGTAGACAAACAACACGACGCTCGTTTGTTTATGTGAACAATATGATATTGTCACAGTTATTAACATTACAAGTAGATACAGAACCACATTGTTTAATAAGGAACAATGCACGACTATCCTTAAAACCATGAGTGTTTATAATTAGAAAGCAATGTATTATCTCAAGACAAGCTAGAAATAATCTGGGTTACTAAAAAGATAATAAAGCTTGTAGCTCCCACTGTTTTAGACAACATTACACGAATGTCTCTTTCAGTAATAAACCGCAATGCTCCCACCGGATTTGACAACATTGTAAGTGTCACATAACCAGTGAAAATAAATAACGATCTATTTACTTTCCCATGCTCTTTGAAATCCTACTAGTAGCAATGTAATTAGGTTTCAAAAGCTCTACTATGTAGATGAGGGACTGTACATCTGTGCTATTTAATAACTTGAAAATAGGGCATGCAATTTCCTCCTTAATTGGCTTACTTCACCATAAGTGTGTGTAGCGCCTTTATCGGGTTAAAGCAAACAACTAGATAAATCATGCTAGTTTGCCTTTACCATATTTGCAGTAATATTAAAATTAGGAAAATTTCATTGTTCCTATTATAGCTTTTTCGAGCAAGAAAAAAGGATAGGAATGAGTCTCCCTTTTTCTTACAAGGAAAAGAGGCTCGGTTTGTCTTTTTCAAGAAAAGAACAAACAATCATTTACGTTTTAATGTTGCATTAATACTATTAAAAGAATCACAAAATTTAATTTTAGTATTTTCGATAATACTCCTTAAAGAAAATTAATTACCCATGTTTAACTTATAAACAATTAATTTTCTAAAGGCTAGGATCCTAATGACATACCACCATCACATCAGTTGACCTGCTAGCAATGGTGTATTCAAAGGTAATTGACGATCAATAATTGCCAAACGTGTGCAATTATTAGAACATTATGGGACTTACTTATTTCATTTGTGATCAAACAAAAGTGTTTATGTAAGCATGTTTCATCCCATCTATGCCTCGAGCTTAAGGTCTCACCAGCTTAACCCGATTAAGTTGACCAATAAAGAACTTGATTATATAACACCAACGTCTCACGAAAAGTGTATAATCACCTTGGGTTGCAATCTACATACGTCTCACGTAATGTAGAAGGCAATTACAAGTGTTCTTTCAAATTGGGTGGTAAACAACTTATTTAAAAGGGTATAATATTTGACATGTCAAATATGTATGAAGAAGCATGCATACATCTTCGTATCATAGATTTTAATAAAAATTTACACATTTAAGTTATTTATTATGGTGTATCACTAAATTTTCCATACCAATATGTGTATAAAATAGTGATAATACACCTGCAAAATAAATTGATGATTCAGTTCATGTTTTCAAACCCAGAACCATAAAATTTACCACGAGAAAAGATTAAAGAATGACTAAACCCTATATTGTACTCTTCAAGTGTACAAGTACACAAGTACTTCCAATAATTGCCTCATATGCCGAAGCATGTAGTGGCGCAGGAAAAGATTAAAAGTCATTCAAACCCTAGATCATTTGCGATAACCATGTAGTTGCAAGAACTTGCGGGAAAAATTATGCAATATGTTTCGTAGTAAGGTAGGGCAAGACCTTAAGCCTTACCACGAGATACCTCGAACCCTTGTGCAAGTCTAGCAAGTAAATGGTTTTTAGCAAATTTCGTCATTGATAAACTTATTGATTTATAGTTTGGAAAACACATTATAAACTTATTGAATTGGAAGTCTCGTCGTGGGAAGTCATAAAGACAATGATTATCGGATGTAAGCCGAACCCAAGTTAACACATAAGACTTGACAATCAATAGTCTATAATAAATCTAGTTTCATATATTATTAGTCATGTTTATATTTTCTTTTCAAAAAATCCATTTTGTTTTAACACAAGTCACAACTTATAAAAAACAAAACAATATAAACAACTAATACAAATAACAATTATTTAAGCAGTTAACAATTAACACATGCAAATCATAAAACGATGATTATAATTATCGAATAATTAAGATTATGTATATACTTACATAAGGCTTCTTCTTCCAATGAATCTGGCCACATACATCGATATAATCGATTGCATAAGTCTTATATAACTATATATCACAATAGTTGCAAATCCCGCTCGATGGGCGGGCTTGCCTTGTGAGTATCCAAGGAATAAATAAAGTAACGGTTAATCAATTACAAAAATCATAAAATATTTATAGAGTGGATAAAGAACAAAAACAAATGAATTTTAATCCGATATGAGGAAATACAACATAATAAAGTATCTGTCATTACAAAGTATACAAAAAGGAGTACATGATATGCAATGTGAAAACTAACACCTTCGGGAAAAAAATTAATAAGGTTCGTAAATGAACACCTTAGTGCATACAAATGTGTTTTTTTGAATTATGAAAGTCACTTCTCTTAGGCTACTACTTTGGTATGCATCTTAACAATGTTTAGTATTGTTATCAATATCGTTTGTTTGTTATCATATTTCATAGCCGGCAAGATGGGCGGGAGAGCCTTGTGAATATCCAAGGAAAATATTAAGTAACGATTAATCAATTATAAACATCGTGACATATTTATTGAGTGCATTAAGAGCGAAAGGAAATGAATGTTCATTCAATAAGAGAAAAATGTTATCCGGAAGAACGAATGTTGTTTATTTGCCATCTTTGTCGCAACAAAGAATCCTTAAACTTCATAATAAAAACCACATATTCCTTAATCACTTAAGGGTGGCCTAGTGGCAAAAGAAGTTGTGACTATCACTTTAAAATGTGTGAGGTCTCAAGTTCAATTAGTTGCAATGAAACTTACACAAAATAAATACTAACTAATGGTACTTACACAATAGGTCCATCTTTAAGATACAACGTGATAAGAGGCTTTTACATCGATCAGAATGCTAACTTGTGTATCATATACAATTGCTACATTCATAGAAAGAAAAAAAAGTTATTCTATTATTACTATTACAAAGTACTAGATACCAATCTACATTTTTGATCCTCAAAATATAGAACATAATAGTCATATTGAAAGGATGAAATGTCTCATTACTAGCAGAACACACTCTGCCTTGTTTGATCATTTGAATATTGTTTGCACCCATATATCCCGTACCAAAATCTTCCCATTTTGAGTAGTTTTCCAACACCTTGTTAAAACCAATTTCTTTCAAATGGGTACAATAATTCAAAACATCAACCCAATAGTCGTTCTACCATACTTATATTGCTCGTAAATTCGATTCGTACGGATTTAGTTTCCCTTAAAACGTAATCAGAAGCCTTTCCTATTACTCAAAACTTTATGTCGTCGGTTGGGATTCTAGCCTAACTTATTTCAAATTCTACCACGTTTAATATGCACTCATAGAGTGACACCAATGACCATACTCAAACAAAATTTTTTTATTTTCAAGAAATACACTTTGCTGACTCTCAACTATGTTAGACACATTCGAACACCATTTGGTCTTTTTTTTCTAAGCTACCATTTTTGATACGTAATAATATCCAGTTCATACCAATCCTTCTAAGTTAATTGCCAATATGACTCATTCAATAATCTAGTCAATGCAATTACCCTCGGGAGATTTCACATATATTCTTTTGTCTAACACCAACAATATATGAAAATCGTCTTAATTCAACTTAAAGGGGTTACATATAATTACTAAAACAAAGTATTTTAGAACGTCCTTCGTCTCTAATAACTTTGTCATTGTTCTATGAATGGCATAACCCAACCCAAAGGTTTGTTTACATTCAAGATCACTAATGATGATCATGAATTATGCCAATCTTTCTTCTTAATTAATCTACGCTTGAGTCATGCATACACCCCATATGTCAATGTGCAATCAATGATCCAAATATCTAAAAACAAACACCCAAGTTGCATTCCTAAATTGTCTGAAACCAACTTTTTCTACCCAAAGCTAAAAATAAACACATTTTCACAAACAACCCTAAATGGTATAAGGTATTGATTTACTCCCTTTACCGAAACAATCTTTCAATGATTCCGATTCAACATGATATCCTTGTAAATTCGCACCTACATTCAAGCTGTTTGATTTTAGAGACTCAAGTTTAGTAGCAAATGTTCTCTAAAAATTATCCTTTCAGAAACTCAAGCTTAGTAACAAACGTTCTTCAGAAGTTATCTTATTTTACAGAACCTGATCCAAAGATTTAGACCATTGCCTTATTAATGAGAGACCAATGGGTTTGGCTCAGACTATCTACATGTTGAATAGGGAAATAACTTTTGATATGCGACCCTCAAAAATAAACAGGGGTTTCATGTTTGTTGGTTGGGCTGTTGAGAACACGCCCCAGCCAACTCGACTGAATTACAGCTCTTAACATAAATGCATAAGTGAAGATAAAAAGAAATGACGTAAATATGTATACCGTGTTGTAGCTGGACATTGGTGGGACGATATTCTTGATTAAAAGTAAAGTCACAGTCAAGATCAAGTCTAACATTATCACCATCAAGAAAATATGCCAACTTACCTCAAACATGTAGCGCTCAAGTCGATGAAAAAGCCACGATGAAGATCCAATAGCTCACATGCCCTGTACCCTTTTGTTGCAACATAATCCTGCAACAAAAGTAATGATTACGTTTTATAGTAAATTTTCAAAAGATTGGATGATAAAAATCACAAATCTTGATAATACATCACAAAATAACCAATGAAGATTCTGTAGTAAACCACAAATATTCAAAATTAAGTTTGTGAATATCATTCTTGTTAATAGAAAACATTTTAATCAAAACTCTATGCCACCACAAAAAAAAGAACTAAACCATTGTCTAAATGGAAAGCTTATGCATTTAATTAATTGTGTAATAGAATAATAAGTAACATTCTTAGTCTTTGTTGATTCGATACTTTATTGAAACCATTCATTGTATATAAACTGCAAATGTAAAACTACATATGTTGTTATAGTTTATATCTAACTTTTGCTTCAAAGAGTATATTTACGTGAGAGTAAAATTCTTGAGAACCTTACTTGATTTGGTTCACAACAGAATCAGTTGAGGTTCTATGTTGTTGCACTTTGTGTGACTTAGCCTGCGATTGTGAAGACTGTGTTGTTGCACTTTGAGAGTTTGGTGGGATCTCAAGAACCAACAAGATGGGACTGAAAAATAGCAAATCATTTTTAGTACAACACATATACAATTATACATAAGTGACTGAAAATAGCAGATCATTTATAGCAGTTATTATGTTCTTTCATTGGTTATTAAACATTTCAAGATTATTCAACAAAATTCCTTCAATCCTCCAATAAGAAACATTATATAAAAGTAACAGATTCCTAAACTATCCTTATAACGAAAAATATAGAAAAAATGTATAGATTATTAAAGTTAGTTTCCCTATTGAAAATGGTTTTGTTTAATCAAAGAAACTTACATAGGTAGATATCTGGTCATATTTGTGTAACATGAAAAACCATTGCTCTTCTCAATGCCGTCTTAGCTTGTTCCTCCGTCTCACATGGTGCAAAAACCATTGCTCTATTTCTTTCGACATAAATTGCTACCTTTCAAGTTTGGAATTAATCGAAAGAAATAGAGGGAGTACATGCTTGTTGCAAAAGAAGGAACTAAATGCGGCTGTGGTGGTGGTGGCGGTGGCTGAGGTAACTCAGCCATTGCATCTTGCTGCTCACTGTTCTTCTCATTTTCTTTCAACCATACCAGTTTAAACACTTAAATCATTACTTTATCTTCCCAAATTGCAACTGTTGGAAACTTAATTTAGAGTTACGATGTACTTCTTGGATAGTGAGTTGTTTCGTTCTTGTAATGTCTTTTCCTGTAACCTAACATTGTAAATTAAAATTTCATGCCTCGAAACCTCTTAATTGTTGTTGCACATTTTGAAGAAAGAGTTGTGCATGAGTTAGTTCTACATAAATCAATGGATAACGACTAATCAATAGTTTCCATGTACATACCATAAAGGATGAAATATCTGATCCGCTTACCTTCTTTTTTCTTATTTGCGTAAGAGCTGTCTCTAGTTGTTGCTCCACATTTTAAAGATCTCTAAGGCTTAATAGCTCTAGGTCTTCCCCACAATAATGCCTAAAATTTTCAGGTTATATATAATCGTAAGCTGTGAACAGTAACACGTTTTATAATACGTTATATGATTACTATTGAATATTTATAAAAAAACTCTACCGTATGTTCCTTTTAAGAATATCGGTCTTTGCTCTTAGCTTTGAGGATTCAAGAGTCCAACTTTCCTGTACACATTTTGAAGATCTCTAAGGTTTAATGCCAAGGATTTTGTATATTTTTCTGAAAATGGAGTTCATGATTAATACTACTTGTGAAAATCAAGTTCTTTTGTCAAATGAAGTTCAAGTTTGGTTGTCACATACCTCGTATTTACGTATATGGAAGATATCCTCTACATGATCTGATGAAGTCTTCCACACGTCACTCTGAACATGATAACCCAAGATGATTAAAATAAATCCTAGTATCCTACATTGTCAAATGCAATAGGATTTATAAAAATGCGTCCTCTACATATCACAGTAGTTTCTGCATAATTATAAAAATGCAGTAGAAACATGGTCGAAAAGTTAATGATATAATGAAGCTACATTGTCAAGACTGTTCTTGGTATCAAACTTGCATACATATACATTCCCTAGATCAGATTGACCCTTTTGAGAAGGCTTTTCATTTCTACAGGTGTATATATTTTCAAAATAAAATATTAAATAATATAAAAAGGTGTAATCGCCATGAAATTATACATGCCCAGTAGGCATTCCAATATATGTTTCTTAAGTGCCTTCTTTTTTCAGCTATCTCAGACAAAGTTTTCAGGACATGGCATTATATTGTATCAAAGGTATTCCTTGTTCCAACTGTGGGCCAACAATTCAACATAAAAGATAGCATGAATCATAAAACCAAGTATCTACAAAAAAAGGGCAACATAAATAAGCACCTTAACAAATATTCAAACCGTTTTTCTTTGTGCCATTACCCCCTGGCTAGGAATCAGAGGTCATTTAAAGCCATTAACATCATTCTTATTTCTGATGAAACAACTACCTCAACGTTCGTTGATGAAAACATCCTTTAATGATATTTGATGTACATCTTCAATTCGACCTTTGAATCATCAACCCGAAAATTGTTATTTGAGATCACTGAAAACATCCTAATAAAACCGATCAAATAAATCAAATCAATTTGCAAATTTAGATCAGAATAACATTGAGGATAAACAAAAATGAACCGGATATCATAAGGGTTGAAATTGCTTTTTAAAATATAACGAATTTTACAAACCTGGTTGGGATTGATGAAGCTTGATTTTTATTTTGGTGAGCATTAGCATTGTGATATGTATCATATATGTTTCAAACCTAAAACTAATAATGTCAATTATGTGAGATCGGTGGTTTTTTTAAATCTTATTAATTGGGTGCTTGTAGGACTTGGATATCCCTATTTTCTTGCCACTTTTATGCGTTTATTTTGGTCTTTAATCATTTCGGGATTCTGTTTATCAAGGCAGTGTTTCATGGATGAATTTTTTTTACACATATTTTGTTACGCGTGGGTTTTTTAAATTTCAACACTAAATTATAGTTTTTAATTAATATTAGTGGGGTTTTTTTTACACATTATATCAAGGCAGTTAGTGAGGTCGGTTGGGACATAGTTGTGGTTTCTAAATTATAGTGGTTTCCATCACAATAGGCCCTTTTTAGACAATTAAATGGGTATAATTATTTCCTTCCACAACAAATACGGTATTTAATTAAAAATAAATGTTTATTGTATTTTTTACATTATTTTTTACGGTGGGGTTTTCCTTTAAATTTCAAACCTAAATTTTAATTTTTTAAATTAAATACGATGGGTTTTTTTTTTACACATATTCAAGGCAGCTGAGGTGGTTTTGACATAGTTGTGCGTTTCCAAAAATTATGTGGTTTTCATCACAATCGGCTTTTTTTAGACAATTAAATGGGTATAATTATTTTCTTTCATACAAATGCACAGGTATTTATTCAAAATAAATGTTTATTGTATTTTTTCAAATGTAATCACAAATTTGGGGGCTGCTACTAGTGGTTTTGAGGCATTGCCTGTTTATGCATTATCTTGAGTTGGAGTCTGCCATTAGCATTTTTTATTACGAATTTATTTGCGACTTTGCAGGTTGAATACGGTTGGATAAATAAATGCCTATGTGGCTTTGTATGGTGCTTAGGTGATCAAAAATTGATGGACATGGTATTACAAAATGATGATGTGGCATTAAAATGTGGGTGAGGTGACATTTCTTTGGTAATTATGTGGCTTTTATGTGATGAGTCGTCACTCTATATCCACTTATATATCAAAAAAATGGTAAAGATAGCACTAAAAGGTGATATTATTTTACCAACTTCAGGCCCCGACCAGGACAAGGAAGGAGTCTTCCCCTACCTTGCAGTGAGCTACCAATGTTGTAGCATACTGAGTCGTGGATCTTAACCATAAAAAGTTCATAATTTTAACGATTAATATGAATAATTACGAATTTTAAGTGACCGGGTGTCACTAAACCTAAACTAAAAAAAAAACTACTTAAATCGGTGTTCTATTATACTTTTAATCACCGTAATTTGCATGAAAATCAATTAACAATTATTCAAGAAGCATTATATCATATATCAAATTCATCTTATCTATGACAAACATGCATGTGTCCATCCAAGATAATCAACTTAACCAAAAATTTATAGTATTAAAGTTAATAGACAATGATCACAAATAATTATATCGATTATATCATACAATAGGATTTCTGTCTAATAAAAACAACCATAAGATTGAATCTTTTTGCAAGGGAAAACCTGCCCAAAGGGTCTTAATTAAAAGTCAAAGAACATAGAAACTGTTTTATATGCGAATTTTCGCTTTTTAAAAAAAAAAATGTAATTACCTACACTATACGATGGCTGTGATGCACTGTTGGAATTTAACATAAGTAGTATTACACGAGTTATGCAACGGATATAGATCTCATATGATGCATATAATTAACATAAACATAAATAGGATTTGCGTACCTTTTAACCTAATTGCAAACGAACCAACGAAAGCTTATGAACACGGTATGTGTTCTTTTTTAAAGTACACGAAAATAAACAAGATACCAAAGTAGATAATCTATATGGTATGTTCACCACTACAAGTCACAGAGATGCTCTAAATGCTACTGCTTTCTTCCACGAAAAAACAAAAAACACGGGTTTTTTTGGGGGTTTTTCCCCTTGTTTCTGTGAGTTGGTCGATCGAACCAAACACTTTTAGGTTTTCCATTGCAGCTGATCAAACAAAAGAAGGATATCTTCATGCATCATGCATACAGATATTTAAACTAAACAAGTCATTTGGTTTTAATAATGAGAAACAAGTAACTTGTAATACTTAGCGTAAAATGTGCAAGTTACGCGTGACCATAACTCATCAACGCATACATTCATCAACACCTCTCGACGTCTCGAGTCTACTCATGCTTCAACAAAAGGTACTAATATGTTTGTTATGTTGCATTATGATCAACCTATTTAACAAACCATTGAGAATGTTTAAAATACCTTTTAGAGTCATTAAATATTTTCTACCACTTAAATAAATGATTTGCAAATAATCTTTTATTTAACCACGAGACGAAAGGTTCAGACGATGGGGCAGCCGGTCTAACATAAGCCTCCACATGAAAATGTTAACTTTACGAGGAAGGGTTTTATCCCATGATGTTGAAGTCGCCAAAGAAGGGAGAATTTTATCGTCAATTACTCGACGAGCTTCTTTAACAGAAAAAATATCATCTTTAGCCAAACACCAAATACAAGTATCTCCGACCGTAGATATGTCAACCCGAATTATTTCGATCAACAAGTCTCTAAAATAAGCCGTGTTACGAACTTCAAGATCATTCCTAGACCAATTCCATCTCCATTGCCCGTTTTCAATTCGATCAATAATTAAGCAATCTTTGTCTAGCTCCAACCGATAAAGCCTATTGTAGCGATTAGTAAGAGGATAATCACTAATCCAAATGTCCTTCCAAAATCGAATACGGTGATGCACCCCGCTTTGAAACGAAAAGAATTTAAAGGAATAATATTCTTCGAATGAAAGAAATTGGACGAACCAAAAATCCTAGCCCAAATACCATTAAACTTGCAACCATAAGTATCAAAGTCGCCTTCTTGCCCATGAATCGCCTTAATGACCTTAACCCAAAGGGCATTCGGGAAAAAGAACCATCTCCAAAGCCACTTTGAAGAAGAGCAAGGTTGAAGGATTTTAAACTACCAATATTCAATCCTCCTTTTTCGAAAGAAGAAAGCACGTTAGCCCATTTTATCCATATAAGCTTTTTAGAGGCTTGGCCACCCCAGAAAAACTTAGCGCGAAGACTTTCCAAGGATTTCAAAAAACTCATGGGGGCTTTAAAAATCGAGAGGTAATAAATACCAAGACTACCTAGAACCGCCTTGATGAGAGTAAGCCTACCCTCAATAGATAAAAGGCTCGCTTTTCAGGAGGAAAGTCTCGATTGGAACCGATCAATTAAAGTCTTTCAACTGGAAATACGATTCATAGTAGACCCTATAGGAAGCCCAAGATAGGTAAAAGGAAAAGATCCCGCGGCACATCCAGAATTACGAGCCATATTAGAAACCTCGTCATCAGAAACTCCAATACCATAAATGTTGGATTTGTTAATGTTAATTTTGAGACCTGATGCTAAGTAAAAAACATGGAGAACACGAATGATGTTATCTAAATCACCTGGATTCCATTCGGTAGTGATAATAACGTCGTCACCGTAAAAAAGATGAGAGAGCGTGAGATCAGGAGAGCCAAGATTGATCCCATGAATGAGGTTAGAGCTAACTGCAGTAGAAAGAGCACAATGAAGACCTTCCATGACGAGAATAAATAAAAAAGGAGAGAGGGGATCTCCCTGCCTTAGACCTCGTTTAATAGAGAATTCTTCTTTTCTAGTTGCGATCGGTCTACAACCAAGCACCCTACAAGTTTGGTTTTCGTACTAACAAGTCCCTCACTTGTTAATATCCATCTTTTTTTTAACGACAAATTGATAAAAAAATATAAAAAAGGAAACTAGCAAAGCGCTAGAAGCACAAGATTACAAACAAAACTAGGAAGGAAATTGTTAGTGCAAATATTATGATATTTAAACTAAACAAGTCCTTTGGTTTTAATAATGACAAACAAGTAACTTGTAATACATAACGTAAAATGTGCAAGTTACGCGTGATCATAACTCATCAACGCATACATTCATCAACACCTCTCGACGTCTCGAGTCTACTCATGCTTCAACAAAAGGTACTAATATGTTTGTTATGTTGCATTATGATCAACCTATTTAACAAACCATTGAGAATGTTTAAAATACCTTTTAGAGTCATTAAATATTTTCTACCACTTAAATAAATGATTTGCAAATAATCTTTTTTTTTATCCACGAGATGAAAGGTTCAGACGATGGGGCAGCCGGTCTAATATAAGCCTCCACATGAAAATGTTAACTTTACGAGGAAGGGTTTTATCCCATGATGTTGAAGTCGCCAAAGAAGGGAGAATTTTATCGTCAATTACTCGACGAGCTTCTTTAACAGAAAAAATATCATCTTTAGCCAAACACCAAATACAAGTATCTCCGACCGTAGATATGTCAACCCGAATTATTTCGATCAACAAGTCTCTAAAATAAGCCGTGTTACGAACTTCAAGATCATTCCTAGACCAATTCCATCTCCATTGCCCGTTTTCAATTCGATCAATAATTAAGCAATCTTTGTCTAGCTCCAACCGATAAAGCCTATTGTAGCGATTAGTAAGAGGATAATCACTAATCCAAATGTCCTTCCAAAATCGAATACGGGTGCTGCACCCCGCTTTGAAACGAAAAGAATTCAAAGGAATAATATTCTTCGAATGAAAGAAATTGGACGAACCAAAAATCCTAGCCCAAATACCATTAAACTTGCAACCATAAGTATCAAAGCCGCCTTCTTGCCCATGAATTTCCTTAATGACCTTAACCCAAAGGGCATTCAGGAAAAAGAACCATCTCCAAAGCCACTTTTGAAGAAGAGCAAGGTTGAAGGATTTTAAACTACCAATATTTAATCCTCCTTTGTCGAAAGAAGAAAGCACGTTAGCCTATTTTATCCATATAAGCTTTTTAGAGTCTTGGCCACCCCAGAAAAACTCAGCACGAAGACTTTCCAAGGATTTAAAAAAACTCATGGGGGATTTAAAAATTGAGAGGTAATAAATACCAAGAGTACCTAGAACCTCCTTGATGAGAGTAAGCCTACCCTCAATAGATAAAAGGCTCACTTTTCAGGAGGAAAGTCTTGATTGGAACCGATCAATTAAAGTCTTCCAACTGGAAATACGATTCATAGTAGACCCTATAGGAAGCCCAAGATAGGTAGAAATGGATAAAATCCCGCGGACATCAAGAATTACGAGCCATATTATAACCCTTGTCTCAGAAACTCCAAATGCCATAAACGATGGGTATTGTTAATGTTAATTTTGAGACCTGATGCTAAGTAAAAAATATGGAGAACACGAATGATGTTATATAATCACCTGTATTCCATTCGGTATTGATAATAACGTCGTCACCGTAAAAAAGATTAGGGAGCGTGAGATCAGGAGAGCCAAAGTTGTGAAACCCAATTGGTTTATGTGTTTTTCGTTCATTTGTGTCTATTTTTAAATCTATATTTGTTGTTGGTTATTTTTGTGAAGAATGTTTGAATTGTAGTTAATTTGATGATTATGGAGCTTGAAGATGTTGAGGATGCATAGAGGTTTTGATTTAGAGATGAAGATTTCAAGATGGGTGTTAAAAGATTGACGGTAATCAAAATGAAAAGAAAAAGCAAAAGCAATTATGAGGGACGTCGTGGCTTCACAATAGGGACCATATGAAGTTATCTTGGAATGACTGGCTTATGTATCCCCTTTCGATCACGCGTAATGACAATGGTTAGAGCTGCTTTTGGTTTTTTCTTGAAGCTGGCGTTCAAGTTCGCTGGGTTGGAGTACCTGTACGCCAAGGTTTTTTCGTTTGCCATCTTCGTCGGTTTTGAGGATGCACTACAAGAAAAAAGGGATATAGTGACGAGAATTGAGTGACGACTTTTTCATTTGGTCACTATTTAGAGGAAAATAGTGACGAATATTATTTATGGTCACTTTTTTTTGTCACCGGTATAAAGTCAGTGACGAAACTTATAAGTGGTCATTATGTAGTCACAAAATTACATGCTAGGTAATTTTGATCTAGAGTAGTGACGAGATATTTGGTCACTCATATGATAAACGGCACTGACGAAATTTTAGTCACTTTTTTACAGATTGCTAATTCTATAAAATGATTAACAATAAAAATAATGTTTATTATATGTATACTTATTAAAACTTGCATATTTGTGTATTTTTCCAAAAAATGTAATCACTATCACACGTTAAAGATAAAAAAAATATTACTCTATGTATACGTGTGTGCCCCCGATAGGCTCACATATTTCTGATCGTATATTTATTTATGATTGAACATATCCCAACACCAATCATTTCTTTGACTCATCCGGAGTTTTCTATAACTGATCTTGGCCCCTGAATTATTTTTTGGCATTTTAGTTTCACGTGATTCTACATGTATGTTTTTGAGCCAGCAAAAGTATGCTTTGAAGATTTTGGAGCGAGCGAGCATGTTTAACTCTCACCCTTGTCGCACGCCGGTAGATACTGAGACCAAACTTGGTGCATATGGTATTTTGGCTTGTGACCCGACTCTTTATCGGAGTCTGGCAGGTGCTCTACAATATCTTACTTTTTGCGGCCCGACCTCTCTTATGCGATTCACCGAATATGTTTGTTTATGCATGATCCTCGGGTTCCCCATCTTGCGGCTCTTCAGTTGATTCTATGTTATGTTAGGGGCACTGTTGATTACGGGCTTCAGTTGTATTCATCATCACTTATCTCCTTGGTTGCCATATTCAGATATGCAGATTGTAAAAAACTTACACTACAAGAAAAAAGGGATATAATTGTTAGTTTAGTTTTTTTCATTTTCAGCATGAACACAAAGTGTTTGATAAAACGCCTTAATAAAACATTAGTAGTTGACTAGATCAATGTGGTTATAGGTGGAATGAGGTCGGAGTTTTGTTCGGATTTAACATCATCGTTAAGTGATTGGGGATTGTTAACGGTTGTAGACATTGGTTTAGGTAGGTAGTTTTATAGTCGCTTTTTAGTTATATTTTACATATTCAAGTTATTTAGTTAAACTAGTTAAGAATGCTTATTAGGTGGCGACAAACTAGAGATACTACATATAGTATGTGGTTATAAATAGATAGGTTATTCCCTTAAGAGTTAAACTTATCTCAAAGAGCCGCTTATACAGTTAGAATATATGAATTATATTGCTGTGGCCCTTAATTTGATAATAGAAAATGCAAAACATACTCAAAACTGATTCTTGCAGCTAAAGTTGAACGAATCACTTTAAATGAACATCTATACACCCCTGGGAGTTATTTCGGAAATAGAATGCAGCTTGCAAATTTTGATTGTTCGGCCTTTACATAATGGCATCTTTCTCTTGATTTCTATAATAATAGTTAACCTCTAATCCTAATATTTGTTATTGAAGGTGGAACTTGAATACAATAGAATTAGAGGTGCCACAGTTGGTGTCGTAAAGGAGAAGAGAATAAATTACGATCTTTGTTTATGTGTTTAAGATCTAAGATGGTTTTTAACATGTAGAAGTGACTTGTATTAATTTAGATTGTATAGTTGTTTGAGTTGGTATTGGTTGATAAATAATAAACAATCGTCTTTTTTTCCTTAATGCAGCTTTTCCGAAAGTCAACTAGAGATGTTAGAGGATATATGCACAGAAGGTAACTACAATTTCCAGTTTCTTAAATGCATATTGTTTTAATTTTTTAGCTTGGCCAATAATTTAACCTGTTATATAACTTGGTCCTGTTTTTTTGTCATGTTTATTCTAATTATTACTTAATGAGCTAAAGTACTAGACCCATGGCGTGTCTTAAAGTTTTGGACCATTAACATGGTGTCAACTTAATTACTAACTTTCTGTATACTCACCAGATTCCATACAAATAGTATATTTACCGTCTGAGCTTGGTTACAGGTCAACTTTGACTAGTTTTTCTGCATTCAAGATTGTATTAGATGGAGACCGAGATAATATTCCTGCCCTTTTTGGCCAGGTGTGGTGTTGTTGGTCAATCAAGAATACATGATAATGACTTGTCAGCCTTTGCTATGTCTTCCTTGTACTTACTAATATTGTTTGATGGGTGAATAAAAATTACATGAACTTTACATTCCATTTGATTTCTGATCTTCTAGTGGTTGTGTCTCTCTTTATGATAAGTTTGCAATTCGTGTAAATGGTAGCGCTTGCATTGTGGTCCACAATTAAGTAGCTAAGCTAATCCATATCATGTTGGACATGGACTATGTCAGTGAAGTGATACAATAATCTTAGCCATGATGAAAAACTTCATTTTAACTAGTAGACTCTGTTCATGCCCATGCATTTTCATTTACTGTAGCTTACTCTTTAAGACATTGCTCTCTAACATTTCACCTCCTACTTACAGGTCTTGGAAATTTCTTGCGGGTAAGGCTTTCGGATAGTACATTACATGGGCCATTGCAGGATATCAGAAGCAGACTTGGAGGTATCTCGTCAACGGATATCTATATTTTTATCTACACATCTAGCCTATGAGTTGCTTTCTGAGTCTAGCAAGGTCTAATATCATTAAATAGTGTATACCTATTACCTAACATTTCATATAAACTCGGCTTCTTTTTTAATATATATATTTTTAATTGTCTTGCTCTTAGGTCATTGCTTTAGATGTCAATTTACCTGTAAAGCAAGCATTTCATATCCTTTATGAGCAGGTAAATGGCAACTATTTCAATAGTTGCCCCTAATGAAAACAATGCTCGTTATGCTTCTCAAAGATTATGTATATCGCTATAAGATACACATCACCTTCCATAACTTCATGTTCAACATTCATGTTCAGCATTGATCTATCTTACGCTTACATGTGTTAGGAGATGGACACATTTTAGATTTAAGGACATAATTATACATTTCTGTATTAACCAAACTCACGAGTTCCTTTTACACTTGTTTTAGATTATGTTCTTTGTGCATTATTACTATGATATTATTCAATTATATGTTAGATCTCTAAAGTTGATAAATTTTTAGGGAACATCTACGGCTCCTCTTTAGGACTTCAGCAAGGGTCAGTTTGTTAGTGTTTGTGACTCCACTTATTGTGGAGATCGTTTAAGCCCATCTAGGATATGTTTTATAGATAATATAAATATGCAGCGGAATAATAAAGAATAGTATATTATCAAACAAGGTTTTATCATTAAACGTTTCCACCAAGCCTCAATATTATTTGATTAGAATAATACAATTACCTATCTCTAACAGTAACAATGATCAAGGAAAACCTTGATTACCTTGAGGCTACATCACCACTATAGACGTCTACATCTCCCTTGAGACACACACACACATTTTTCTGTGTATATCCAACTACACGACCTAATGTCTCTTTATATAGTAGAGATCATCTAGGTTTACAAAGGTTAATGACAAATATAATTAGGAAACCAATAATATCTTCCTAACTTTTATCTTTATCTTCTATATCTTTTATCTTCTTAAGGAGATCTTTTAGAATCTTCAAAATTTTCCATCTTTTGAAGAATTCTAGCTTTGCGTTTAAGTCCTTCTTGTTTTATTCTTTTATTTATTTTGTCTAATCAAATCAATAATTCCCAACACTTCTCAAAATATTGACTTCTAGTACTTGCTTTCTTGTGTTTGTCAACCCATTGTATAAAATTTGATAAATGCACTAAAAAGCCAACATAATGGATCTGTAATTAGAAACTAGTCAGAGCATGTTATGATCAAACGATTACAACTTATATGTGGCATCTAATGTGTTAGTATCGAGTACTAAAATAACATTTAAAAGGTCATTAAACTTTTTTTTGCAGCTTGGTAATCATGGGTCCAACTTGACAGAAGAAGAACTTGAGACTCATACGATATCTGCTTGGAAAGAAGCAAAGCTATATCTGCTTAAACAAAGTACTGAGCATGGTAAAATATTTTCTAAACGACTGGTACAGGTAACCTTTCATGTTTGTTTTTGAAATATACGTATGTCCCTAGTTTGTAGCGAGATGTTTGTAGCAATTCATAATGCTCTGCATGTATTGACTTTGATTGTTCAGGCTGGTCCAGATGAAAATCTAGAAGATATCACCCTAAAGATACTGCAGAATAGAGTAGCTACACTTCCGATCACTCATTCGACCTCCGACGATGGTTCATATCCACAGTTATTATATCTTGCTTCACTATCTGAAGTACTAAAACGTAAGTTTTTGCCTTTTCTATCTAGTGCAGCTTAATTTTATACCACGCTATCTTACTAACCAAGTGCATCTGCTAATTCAGTTGTTTGCAGATACTTTAGGCATTCTGCAAGTTCATTGCCGATATTGCAACTGCCAATTTGTTCTCTTCCGCTTGGAACATGGGTTCCAAAAATCGAAGAATCGAATAGACAACCATTGGCAATCTTGAGACCAAACTCCTCTCTTAGTGCAGCGTTAAATCTGTTTGTGCAAGGTACGTTTTATGCTCATCAGATGTCCCACTTTATGAAATTGGAATTTTTATGGCACGTGTTTTTATTGGTTTTACTTCATATCTATGTAAACATGAAGTTTACGACTCATAAGAATCAGTAGTGCTATTTCGTTTTTCGTAAACAGATTGCACCCTTTTTCACGTATTAAATATCCTTTTTATATTGTAGCTGAAGTTAGTTCAATTCCCATTGTTGATGACAATGACTCGTTGTTGGATGTTTCTTAACTGTTGTTTAAGATGGACAAAAACGAAATATGCCATCTGTTCCGTGAAAGTCACATTCAGCTTGTTGGATTTGCAAGTTTTTGCATGACTTTTTACTTAGGAAACTGCAAATAAGTATGGGACTTGAGTAAATCCGATTAACTGTTGTAGGCATTGAGAGTTGTGATAAGGACATATAGGGATCACAAGACCACTCGGGAAGGATTGATGAGGAGAGGAATGGAGAGAGCATGTTATGGCCAAGGTTGCTGGAAAAAGGAAGGTATTTTGAGCTTGACCCTGATACAAGCAGGCGTGTTTGTAATGATTGGTTATTGGTTAGGTTTGTGTCAAGTTTTATCTATACTATGTGTCTTGTGAAAAAATGTTGTTTTTGAATGAAGTTTATATGTTAGATTTATATTTGTATTGCTACAGATTTTCATATTTTTTTTTGTTATATGTTCATAATTAGTGACCACTTTTTTTGGTCTCTAATGCTACGCTCTGTGACGACTTTCTCGTCACTATTAATAAATAAAGTGACGATTTTTTCATCACTGTGACGAAATATTTCGTCAAGAGGGGTAAAAAGTGACAATTATTGTCGTCACTTCCGTCACTGTGACGAAATATTTCGTCACCAAGAGGGGTAAAAAGTGACCATTATTGTCGTCACCGATTAGTGACAAAAATTTTGGTCTCTAATTTCTTTGTGACGGAGCTATAGTGACGACTAGTGACGACCAGGAATTTGGTCACTGAACGACTCTGTGACCAACTTTTACACTGTTTGTGACGAAACTCATTTCGTCACTAAAGGCCAATTTTCTTGTAGTGTTATTATCTTGGTCTTCCACGTGACAGGTTACTCTTTCTCGCTCCAGTGCAGAGGTCGAGTATCGTGGTGTCGCTAAGGTTGTTGCTGACTTGGAACTTATTGCGCGAGCTTCTCCCTTGAAGACGGCTACGTTGGTTTATTGTGATTACATTAGTGTTGTATATCTCTCGTCTAATCCCACGCAACGACAACACACAAATCATATTGAGATTGATATTCACTTTGTTTTAGAGCATGTCGCCGCCGGTCATGTTCGTGTTGTACATGTTCCGTCTCGTTATCAGTTGACGAACATCTTCACCGAATGTCTCTTTCATATGCATTGTTTAATGATTTTCGTTCGAGTCTGAATGTTCGTCCTCCTACCGCTCTGTCCGCGGAGGGCTGTTGGCAGACATTACTAAGGCTTAGCCCGTTCACAAGTGTATATACTCATCTATTGTGTTAGCGATGGTTACGGAGAATAATATAATTCTATAGTTTCAAATATATAATTGTACGTTACGAATGGTTTCAAAAAAAAAAGTTAATTGTTACGAAGATAGTATCTTGACTTAATATCATACAAATCTTAGCCATGAAGTGGTTCGATATATGTAAAACTCGCAACAAATTATAAAATAAATGTAAAAGTTAAATGCTTTTAATATCATATAATCATATATAAAAATCACAAAACGTAATGAATCATACGAGTTATCTCTTGTAATAACAAACAAGCTATTTTCCTTACTTTATTTTTTGAAGTAAGCTATTTTACTTACTGACCTGTGAGTATCTCGACAAGAATAACATAAGACAATTAGAGAAAGGATTTGGTGAGAAAAAAATGAAACACATTTTAAATAAAAGAAAGAAATTTAAAAGAATTTGCATATAAAATATATGAGGTGGTACTTTCTTCTCACTCTTCTCATTTCAATTTCACTAAGATCACTCTTCTCAAACAACATGACCATTAGTATAGAACCCACCAATGTTTTCTTTCTATTACCTATATGAGATCAAAGACAATTTTCTATCATGAAAATATCTTTTTTTAATGATAGTTCTTTATTTACCTCCCCTAAACTCAAGCTTTATTAAAGTACATATTGCATATTTAGTGTAATCGGTCTATTGGCCCGAGCCTATAGTCTAGAAGCTTTCTTTGTATCTTATATATATGTTGACTATTATCAATTATAATCAAGCAATCATTCCAATCAACATCAATTTCTATTATCTTTCTTGGTAATCAGAGCCTATTATTAATCTTCCCGTAATCTTCTCCCTCTTTTACTCTCATAACACGCTCCTCACCTCTCCCTCCCATAAAAAAAAGGTTACTGTTCATCGGCGTCACTATTCATCGATGAGTACTGTTCACCAGAGGGTACTGTTCATCCAAGTTTTTTTTTGTTCTTATGGCTTCTCATGATCAGCAATGGTATATGGATACCGGAGCAACTTCTCACCTTTCATCTCACACCGGTAACCTTCAAACCTCTTTTGTTAATCGTAATTTTCATTCAGTCATTGTCGGAAATGGATCATCTATACCTGTCACCCACTTTGGACATTTACAAATCCCTAATCCATATCGCGTACTCCACCTTAAAAATGTTCTTGTCACACCCAATATAATTAAAAACCTTGTTTCTGTACGTAAATTCACCACTGATAATAAATGCTCCATTCATTTTGATCCCTATGGTTTCACTATACAAGATTATCATACCCGTCAAACCCTTTTTCGTTGTGACGGCACGGGTGATCTACACTCTTTACACGTTGCCGCCTCAGCCTTTGCACTACTTACTAATAATCATTCCCTTTGGCATCAACGTCTTGGTCACCCCGGTGACAGTGTAATTCAAACCCTGTCGTCACGTGGCCTTGTGTCTTATAATAAACAAAACACTCAACACTTGTGTCGTGCTTGCCCGTTAGGGAAACAAACAAAACTTCCCTTTCAACGATCTACCTCTATTGTCAGATCTCCCTTTGACATTATTCACTCAAACCTGGACATCTTCTGTCTCTAGCATGAGTGGATATAAATACTATGTATTTTTCTTAGATCACTATTCACATTTTTTGTGGGTCTACCCACTTCACAAAAAATCTGATGCATAATCAAAACTTCTACACTTTCGTTCATTTGTAAAAACCCAATTCAATCGTGAAATTAAAGCTTTTCAATGTGATCATGGTGGAGAATTTGACAACAACTCCCTCCATGAATTTATTGCCACTAATGGCATTCAATTTCGTTTATCATGCCCACGCACATCTCATTAAAATGGTAAATCTGAACGCAGGATTCGTATTATCAATAACGTAGTACGTTCTCTTCTCTTTCAAGCCCGTCTTCCTCCCGAGTATTGGGTCGAAGCACTACTTACTGCCGCTTACTTACTTAATATCCTCCCCTCCACCTCTATCAACAATGACATCCCTTACACGAAATTATTTAACCAACCAACCTCTTACATCCACCTTCGCACGTTTGGATGCCTTTGTTACCCTTACACCTTTCCACCGCACAAACTTGCCCCTTGCACCACACCATCTATCTTTCTCGGGTACCCTTACAATCATCGTGGATATCGGTGCCTTGACCTGAACACCAACAAAATCATCATTTAGATATTTGTCGGAATCCATAGATCGATCCAAGCTTTAAAATACAATATATTTTAAAAATCTTGAGTGACCTTGCTCCTGATACCAATTGTGGAAACTAGAAGGGGGGTTGAATAGTTTACACGTTTGTTTTGCGTTTTAAAAGTTTACTTTCAAAAATGTATAGATCCGAGTTATATGTTCAATCAAATCACAATATGAACAAGCAATAACTATCTAAACTAAAACAAGATAACAACAATAATAATGTAAAGAGATAAGGAAAGAAACAACCAAACCAAGACACCAAGATTTTATAGTGGTTCGGCTACGAAGCACCTCTTCGCCCTACTCCACTCCCCGAGTATCCGACTCGAGATTTCACTATGTCAACAAGCTCCCTTTAGGCGGAGAAAACCGTTTACACGTCGCTTACGTTATTTTCCGACACTAAGCTAAATGTCGAGTCCTAATCTTAGCTAGAACCAATCTACCACTTCACAAAATATACACACTCACAAGATCTACACTATCGGATCTACACGATATTCGAATCGCACAACTATACAAAATAAATACATTAGAGGTTTGGTACTTAGAAGAAAAGAGGAGAGATCACTAATTAACACTTCGTTTCTTGACGAATACGAGTGTTCTTCTCTTGCACTTGAATGAGATAGAAGAGATGAGAAGAAGAGATTAGATCACTTAAAACAAGATCTAAGTATGTTAATGATCAAGAGTTTTAGTAAGAGAAAAAAGGTTTAGAGAGAGAAAGAAAAGACTGAAAAATTTCGTGCAAAGAGGAATTGTTTTTCTACTAGGAATGGTGCAGTATTTATAGGCAGGGAATCCCAACGGCTATCTGCGGGCGGTCCCGGCGGTCCTTTATATATAAGGGGGTTGCCGCTGAGACTTCGCTCTATTTTTTGTCTTTTTGTGGGGAAGGTTGTATCTGGTGTAGAAGCTTTCGTTTTGGGGGGGAAATTTAAATTTCAAAATTTTAAGTTTTAATAAAACTTTTATTTTAATTAGAAAATATTTTTGTAAATGTATTTTTGAGAAAATACTTTTGTAGAATTAAAAGTCAGGATTAAGAGAAAAATATTTTCTTGATCACTAATCATGCTTAATTATTTTGTTTGTCCATACCTTAAGTGATCACTAATCTTATAAATGAAATTTTACATTTAATAATTTGTAAACGTTTATTTTTATTGTAAACGTTTTTACATTTTGTTATTATCAAAACGTTGAGAGGTCAAATTTTATAAATAACATTTTTAGACATTATTTTTATTAATAATCTCCCCCTTTTTGATGATGACAAAATATATACTCATTTTAAATAAAATTAAAGATGTCAAATTATTAAATAAGTTATGGTCCATTTCTCCCCCTTTTTGTCGAATTCAAAAAGAATGATCGTCGAGTTGTCGAAGGAAGAGAGAAATCGACGATATTAAGACTCCCTCTTGGTGTATGCTCCCCCTCGTTCGGGGTACCAAGGGATCGATCTTACGATAATTTGTTTGCTACAAAACAAGGTTAGAAATACAAGTGCATAGCATGACAAATATCTCAACATTATAATTCACACTTTTGGAAACTCATAAATAAAGTTCATTCAAATTCTAAGAAGAGCATATATAGCCATATAGGACAATATATGAAGATACAACATAAGATAAAATACAACATTTTAAAGCATCTAATAGAAGAAAATTAGTAGATTATTCTTGAAGTTTAGGAGAGATTTTAAGAAGAATTGGTAGTGATGGATGATGGGAAAAGGGTTGATGGCCCAATGATGAGAGATTTGATTCGGTTAAGGTCATCTTTTAATATATTGAAGATTTTACGAGTTCCCAAGCAATAGTGACAAAATTTTGAATGAAAATTGACTTGGTCTAGACAAGGAGGATGAGTGAATGGTGCGGAGGGAGGTGAAATGTTAGTTAACTCAATTGCATGTTAAATGTTGATATCAAGAAGATTTGAGAGGTGTAGGAGTTCATGCAAATGGTTTTCACTATGATTTTGAGTAGAGATTTGTAGAGGTAAGAAAAAGGATGTAGGATTGGATGAATTAGGAGAAGGAGGCAAAGAAGTGGTATCAAAGATTGGAGAGTTTGGTGGAGATTTAGGTAGTGAGTTGCTTGGAGATAGAGGAGGTGAGGGGGATGAGATAAGGTTTATTGTTATATGAGAAGTGGTTGGAGTCCTATTTGGTGGAGGAGAAGGTGATGATGGTGGAAGATTGTGACTTTGTTTCCAAGGTTTAAAAATTGCTCTTTTATGTTTTTATGAGTAGTCACGAGGAGATTTGTTAGAAGATGACATTGAGAGTTTGAGGAGATGTTTATAAGAGAGATGGTGATTTGAGATGTAAAAGAATGATGTTTATATAGAAGGATTTTGGGAAAGGCATGGTTTTGTTGGAAGAGAGTTCTAATGAGTGTTTAGTTTAGAAGGGAAAGGACAGCTAGACCTAGGAAGAATAGGGTCAAAGTTGCAGACAAGAAGGGGACATGAATATTTCATGTTTCTCCTGATGCGGTCTCTTATATTGGTGGCGGTCCCATATATATTAAGAGGGCGCCCTATATTTTAAAGGGGGACCATTTTTTGGAGATTCACGAAATTTTCCAGAAGTTTAATCCTTTTTCAGAGTGATCAATAAGGATTATAGGGGCGATTATGGCCTTTCCATCACTTCAAGAATCACATAATATATCTAAAGGAGAGAATAAATCATGCATTGTGGCCAAGATGAAGCATATAAATGACTTAAAGATTTAAATGTCACATAGCAAGCATGAAATAATAATGTAGACACATTATACACATACTTGATTATCCATGATGGAGGTTAAGATAGTATTACATAGTAATAATAATAGTACGTATCCTTAGCAATAATTCTAGAGGAATATTTCAACCATCATTTGAGTTAACACTTGAAACTTCTTTAGAGGATATGAGGTTAATTGATTTAAGATGAGTAGGATGAACCCAAGGTTTCATGGATGGCAAGTATGATTTGTATTTCAATTTATGTAGATGAGGATTAATTTTGATGGTATGTTCATATAGACGATTTAGAATCATCCATATGGCATTGAAGAATTTGATTGATTTTTTAATCTTTTCAACTCGTTTGGTTAGAAAGTAGGTAGAGTTAAAAGGAGTACTTGTTAAGATGCAATACATCATGTGACATGATGATGCAGGAAAAAATGGTGAGTCATTTTGAGTGTCAAAGGCATTATCTGTAACACCCCCAAATTGGGTCGCAGCGGAATAAGGTTGGGGTTTTGGTTCAAAATCAATTTTTTATTTAATCTTACTAATGTATGCAAATCCTATCTCTACGGGAGGCATATTAGTTGTACATTGTATCCTAGTAGTCTTAATTGTACAAAATTGAAAGAAAAATCAAAAATCCCCAATTTTAATTTTTGTGTTCATTATGTACCCTAGACTTAAATTTAAAGAAAATAGATGAAATGACTTACAATTGACGATCTTTGTGATGTTAGGATTGATTATTAGTGTTGATTTGGATTCTTTCAATTGATGTTTTAATGGATTGGATTTGAAGTTTTGGTGGGTTTTGATGGTGTGTTCGTCAATGGCAGCAGGTAAGGAGGTGTTTGTTTTTGTGTTTTGAAAATTTTTGTTTTAAGTGTTCCATTTTATGTTCTGCTGGTGGCGGTCCCATATCTCCTGGTGGTCCTAAATATATTGGGGGGCCGCCCTCAGCTAAGGGTTTCTGGATTTGGTTTTTTTTTTGACGAAAATTTTACGAAGAGGAGTGACATTTTAATTTGCATTTCGCGAATTAAAAATATACTTAAGTCTTCGGATGAAGTATTTAGTTGTCACGTCACGAATGGAACCGGAATTGAATGAGACTGAAGAATGAGAAGAAGGACAAGGATGATTTATGGAATGTGTTTCCATCATTCCTAAACCATGTTTTAGTTAGTTATCGATTCACGTTTAAGGGGTTTAGTAAGATTGTCGGCGATATTGTCAACGACGACACTTTTTTCGATTGAGATAATGGCCTTTTGGACAGTGTCACAAAGAAGTGATGACGTATTTTGATGGTTGGACGAGAATGTTGCACCGGGTTTTTGCTAAGGTCAATGCGCCATTGTTGTCGACATGATGGGAAACGTCGTCGAGTTCGTACGTCGTTGTCGTGAGAGCTTGTTTAATACATATGCTTTTGACATGCATTTTCGCGCTTACGTATTTCGACTTTGGTATGGATATAGGCAAGGCGGTTTGTTTCTTAGAGAAACCAAGTTGTCAAAAAACATCCCACAGAACGTTTCAAATACCGCTAGTGCTCTTTCAGTTTACATAATCTCACGCCTGATCAGAGTCGGCATATACCAATGATCTATGCGGTCCCTTAGGATTACCATAATCTAAGTGGTATGTGCCTTTAATGTATCGAAGGATTACGTTTAAGCTTCAGGTAAGAGGTTTTGGAGAAGCCTCTTGAAAAGCGGAACAAAGTTAGATCTCTAAACATGATATCGGGCCTACTTGCCGTTAGGTATAATAAACTACCTATCATGCCTCGATACTTGGTACTATCTACCGACTCACACTCTTCATCTTTTGTGAGTTTAGTATCGGAGGACATGGGGGTTTTTATTGGTTTAGAATCTTCTAGACCAAATTTCTTAAGCATTTCTTTAATATACTTAGATTGATTAAAGAATATACCGTCTTCCATTTGTTTAATTTGTAAATCCAAGGAGAAGTAAAGTTCACACATCCATGCTCATCTCGACTAGTCATGCATGATTTTGCAAATGTCATCACACATGTCTTGACAAGTCGAACGAATTATAATGTCATCGAACCTGATAGTTGAACCCAATGATGAGATTTGAACTTTTATTCTAGATAAAAGAGTGTTATTACCATTCCTATTTTATATTATGTTTAATAAGGAAGATTTTATCCTATCATACTGAGCTTTGGGTTGATTGTTTAAGTCTTTATAGAGCTTTCTTTAATTTATTAAACATGATCTGTTTTTCAAAATCAATGAATCCCGAGGTTGTGCCACGTTATACCTCCTCACATTGATAAAACTGTTTCAGGAATGCTCTTTTTACATCCATTTGGAATAGTTAAAGTCTAAGGCGCATCATATAAGCTTATAAATTTCTAATGGAATTCAAGTCTAGCAACCGGGGCATAGTTCATCATAATCGTTGCCATTTTGTTGGTTGTAGCCTTGAGATACTAGACCTACCTTATTTCGAGAAACAAATTTACCGTTCTCGTTAACTTATTTCTAATAACCCACTTAGTTCCTATGATTGTCATTTATTAGGTTGAGCGAACTAAATCCCAACGTCATGTAGCAACGAATTGATTTTTAATTCTTCTTGCATGGCGATATCCAACTTTCTTCTTCCTAATGCTTCATTCACCATTCTTAGGCTCTATAGTTGATTATAAAATAGTAGAGTTACTTTTGGTTCTGGACTTGTGATCTAAGGTTCTTTGGTTAGGGTTCCTATAAATTTTCTAAGGGATGGTTCTAGATTCCTTAATATTGACTATTCATCAACACTCTATAAGTTTCATTCCAAATGTCGTTTTATAGTTGTTCTTATTTGGTGGACTTAATTGCTTCTTCTCAATCTATGTTATCATCAACCAAGGGTGATGTCTTAGAGGGTGGAGGAGTTTCATCGAATGTCACGTTAAGTGATTCTTCAACTTTCTTAGTGTGTTTATTTAGGATGATATAGGCTTAACTATTTTGAGAATAACCTAGAAAGACACCTTCGTTTGACTTTGGGTCAAACTTGGTAAGGTAGTCTTTTGTGTTCAAATGTAAGCACTAGATTCCAAACACTCTAAAATATTCTAGTGTGGTTTTCTACTCTTACAGAGTTCATAAGGTGTTTTTCCTAGAATGGCTCTAATGAGAATTCGATTGAGAATGTATGTTGAAGTATCTATGGCGTTACACTAAAACTTTTGTGGTAACAAGTGCTCATTCAACATAGTCCTACTTATTTTATGAAGTGTCCTGTTTTTCCTTTTAACCACGCCATTTGATTGAGGAGTACGTGAAGCCGAGAAGTTATGAGTAATACCGTTGGCATTACAAAGATCTCCAAATTGCACCTCATTATCAAATTCTCTACCGTGGTCGGTTCTAATTGACACTATTGAACAACCTAATTGGTTTTGGATTTTACTACTAAATGTTTTGAATTGATCGAAATCTTTAGATTTATCCTTAAGAAATCTAGTCCACGTATACCTAGAGTAGTCATCCACTATGACTAGGGTGTAACAGTTTCCTCCGTAACTCCGTACGGTGGATGGACCGAAGAGATCCATATGGAGAAGTTCTAAGCATCTAGTCGTTGAGACTACATTATTAGCTTTGTGACTAGCATGAGCTTGTTTTCCAATTTTTGAAAGCATCACAAAAATGATGATCAAAACTTTAAGCTTAGGTGAGTTTCTGACTAACTCCTTAAGAGCAACGATTGAATGAGACGTATATTTGCGTGTCCCTAATCTCATATGCCCCACAATGTGGAATTTTCATCAATCGTTACTAGACAAATTTGATCCTTTGGCTTATTTCCTAATTTCATCACATATAAGACTTTCTTCCTAATACCTCTATCTATGACTTTACCGTCCTTAGTGATTTCACCATCATGTTTAGAGAAAGTTACTTTACACTTATGTCACATATTTGTCCTACACTTAGCAAGTTAAATCCTAAGTTATCAACATGTTCTACATTATCTATTTTGAGAGAGTAATTAGAAATTGTACCTTTGCCAATGATGTTACCACGAAGGTTACTACCAAAAATGATGTTACCTCCATTGTATGCCTTGTAAGTAGAGAAGAGCTTTCGGTTGCCCGTCATATGTTTAGAGCATCCACTATCCTTGATCTATTCGTCGGGCTCCAAGTCGATTCCAAGGCACATCTCACTTGATGCATGAGCTACAAGACATGTTTCGTTTTTGATCTTCTCATCATCTTCTTCACCGCTACCGCTCCAAGAGCCTCCGACAAAAGCTCTTTGGTTATTATCTTTCGGTGGTTTTGGACATTCTCCAATAAGATAATTCGGGTTGCCGCATTTAAAGCATTTTCTATCACCTTTACCGTTCTTGTCATCGCGGCTTCTTTGGAACGTGTTTTTGTCGTTCCGAGGTTGTCTCACGAATCTACCTCTTCTTTTAAAGAATTTCTTGAAGTCTCTTACCGCCATGGCGTATTCTTCGTCTTCGCTACCGGAAGTCGAACACTCTTCATCACTAGATTCTTTCTTAGCCTTTAAAGCAATAGATTTCCTTTCAACTTTTGCTTTGACTATTTCGGAATCTTTCTTGATGATTATTTCGTAAACTTTGAGGTTCCCAATAAGTTCATTAAGAGATAGTGACGTTATGTCTTTCGACTCTTCAATCGCCGTGACCTTTGCTCTCCATTTAGGGTGTAGAGCCCTAAGAAACTTCCTTACGTAGTTCTTACTAGAATAACCTTCATCAAGAGCTTTAAGACTAGTAATAATAGTATTAAATCGATCCGATCTTTAAAATACATAATATATTTTAAAAATCTTGAGTGACCTTGCTCCTGATACCAATTGTGGAAACTAGAAGGGGGGGTTGAATAGTTTACACGTTTGTTTTACGTTTTAAAAGTTTACTTTCAAAAATGTATAGATCCGAGTTATATGTTCAATCAAATCACAATATGAACAAGCAATAACTATCTAAACTAAAACTAGATAACAACAATAATAATGTAAAGAGATAAGGAAAGAAACAACCAAACCAAGACACCAAGATTTTATAGTGGTTCGGCTACGAAGCACCTCTTCGCCCTACTCCACTCCCCGAGTATCCGACTCGAGATTTCACTATGTCAACAAGCTCCCTTTAGGCGGAGAAAACCGTTTACACGTCGCTTACGTTATTTTCCGACACTAAGCTAAATGTCGAGTCCTAATCTTAGCTAGAACCAATCTACCACTTCACAAGATATACACACTCACAAGATCTACACTATCGGATCTACACAATATCTGAATCACACAAATACACAAGATAAATACAATAGAGGTTTGGTACTTAGAAGAAAAGAGGAGAGATCACTAATTAACACTTCGTTTCTTGACGAATACGAGTGTTCTTCTCTTGCACTTGAATGAGAGGGAAGAGATGAGAAGAAGAGATTAGGTCACTTGAAACAAGATCTAAGTATGTTAGTGATCAAGAATTTTACTGAGAGAAAGAAGTTTTAGAGAGAGAAAGAAGAGACTGAAAAATATCGTGCAAAGAGGAATGTTTTTCAGCAAGGGGTGGACTAGTATTTATAGACAGGAAAAATTAACGGTAACTGGTGGCGGTCTCGGCGGTCCCATATATATAAGGGGGCCGCCACCTAGACTCCGCTCCCTTTTTTGTCTTTTTGTGGGGAAGGTTGTATCTGGTGTAGAAGCTTCCGTTTTGGGGGGAAAATTTGAATTTCAAAATTTAAGTTTTTAATAAAACTTTTCTTTTAATTAGAAAATATTTTGTATAATTAATTTTTTGAAAATCTTTTGTAAAAATGTAATGGATGAGAGAAAAATATTTTCTTGATCACTAATCATGCTTAATGATTTGTTTGTTCATACCTTAAGTGATCACTAATCTTAGAAATGGAATTTTACGATTAATAATTTGTAAACGTTTAATTTTATTGTAAACGTTTTTACATTTTGTTATTATCAAAACGTTGAGAGATCAAAAAATATAAATAACGTTTTTAGACATTATTTGTATTAACATGATTGGTGAAAGATAGCAAAAGGCGCGCATTCTGGAGCTTAAATGAAGATATTTCAAAGATTACTATTCTAGAGACCAATACGCCGTATCCATCAAGGAAGATACGGCGTATCTGTGCCTGCACTCACCAAAGACCACACAGGAATAAAGCTCAATACGCCGTATCCAGAGAGACTCAATAAGCTGTATTCAAGATATAGTATGTGAATATTCTGGAAGATATCAAGCGTGGTCCCTACTCCAAGAAATCCCCAATACGTCGTATCTAATACTTGGATACGCCGTATCGAACCAACTTCCGGACCTTATAAATAGAAAACTCAAAAACGAGTTTTAAGTGTGCTAAATCATATTCTCGATACCTAAACCATAAAAGTCGATTTTCATAGGAGAAAAAGAGCAGAAGAGGTCGAGCAACGTTATCAATTCCATAGGAGACAACGTGTAATTCTATATACTTTAATAATCGTTCAATTTTTGGTGTCATTCGTTAACTCAATTAGTTTACCTTGGCTAAATAATTACTTTTGTATTTATTATGACGTTTAAAGGCTAATACCTTCAGGTATTAGCCATTATTATGAAGATCCGAATGTTTGGTATTTGTTTATCTCGATTTCTTGATTTATCGTTGAATGCTTATTTATGTTTATCAATTTATATGCGCTTTTGACCTATCATTCAACTGGATCTAGTGACACAGACCAAGTAGATCTAGCTTCTGGGATAGCTCTCCATATAGTAATTTATACATCTAGAATCATAATTACACAAATATTGTCCTTTTAAGTCTGTGTCTAGGATACGCTTCGGGCTTAACTAGTTAATTGGATATTGCCAATGGTTTATTGATCGTGTTGACTAGCAGGTGACCTAGATAATTCAACAAGTAACGTTCTGATTCTATTGGATAGTTAGACAAGTAGACTACTAGTGTATAAATTGCCATTAAGTGGTAAGCGGGTAAAGTTTCTATGAGTCAGGGTTTAACAAGATCACCATTGCCTTAATCCCTAAGATAGATTATAATCAGCAAATAAGGATGCTTTATGCGGATGCTTTAATTGTGACAGAATTATTGTGTCTAGGTCTTAGGATGATGTAACGCCTAAGTCTTAAGAATGATATGGCATCTCGAGAGAAGAAATCATTGCACTAAATAAACAAACAAACGTTCTAATCAGATTAATAATGGTTAATACAGTTTTCTTATATAAGGTTCGACCGCTCTTTTATCTTTTGTTTATTAGCTTGCGTAGGTAAAAGTGCCTTGAATTGATTGTAGTCACCAACCAAACCGTGTCAGTCTCTCAGGCTGAAACCCCCCTCTTTTCCCGTTAGAATTAGGAATTAGGACTGACATAGGTTTAGAATAGAGTAGAATTAACATAGATTAGATAACCAAGATATTAATTAAATTGATAGATTTAATCTCGCTTCAAGTGTTCGACACCCTACTTACCACGAAACTACTACCGATCGGGTACACTGCCCGTTAAAGTGTTGTTTTTGGTTTAGTCGGTAAAATATAAATTTAAAACTTGAATCATCTTAAATATACCATACAACGACAGCACATCAAGTTTTTGGCGCCGTTGCCGGGGGGGGGGGTATTGGGGGAGGGGAGTGTATGATGTAGTAAATATTTTGTAATGTTTATAAAAATGTTTACAACATTTTATAAAAGTGTGAGGTTGAATAAAAATTTCCTTTAATCATAAAATGCATTAAGCATTTATTTATTCATACCTTTAAGTGATATAATTTTCGAAATGAAAATTTATTACTAATTACTTGTTTACGTTTAATTTTACATTGAACGTTTTTATATTTTGTGATTATCAAAACGTAAAGATGTGAAAAATATTAATAATGTTTTTAGGCATTATTTCTATCAACAAGCTTTACTTTGCATCATGTCTTACTTTTCAAGAACATGATCCAGACTCCATCCATATCATTTTAACTACCCTTAAAGAAGCCTGACAATGAAGGAGATGTTAAACAAGTTCATTGACGAAGGAAAACGAGAACACGAGGAGATGAGGGCATTCATTTATGACTTCCAAAATACCAACGAGCTCTTGTTTAAAGAAAGGAATAATTCACTAATTGAGCTCAGATTTGGGGTACAAGAGTTATTAAAAGTAATTAATAACGTTCTGATGATAGATTGTGATGTTAAGGGAGTAACTACTATAGGTGGAAAAACTACGACTCAAGATGTTCATGATAACAACATCAATGTGCTACCAAAAGAACCTCTAGTAGTAGAACTCGAAAGGCCAGTCGGACCAAATGATGTCCTCACTAATGATCGACCTTAGATGACTAGTGAACCTGTTATTCAACCATCAAAAGAAGTACAAACACCACCAGTTCCTTTCCCTAGAAGATTAAGAAAAGATAAAGAAGAGGCTCAATAGAAGAAGTTCTTGTAAAATTTAAAGCAACTCCATATCAACTTTCCTTTCATCAAAGCATTAGCTCAAATGCCAAAGTTTGCCAAATTTATGAAAGGTTTGCTAACCAACAAGGCCAGACTGAAAGAGACTTGCAAAATCATTATGAACGAAAGATGCTCTGCCGTATTACTAAACAAGCTTCCATTAAAGGAAAAAGACCCAGGGAGTTTTACTATTCCTTGCGACATTGGCCAATTACACATTAATAATGCATTAGCAGATCTAGGAGCTAGCATAAGCTTGATGCCATACACGATGTACAAGAAACTTGGTTTGGGAGAACCAAAGACTGCTAGAATGAGTTTGGAACTTGCAGATAGGTCAATCCCATATCCGAGAGGAATAATCGAAAACGTACTCATTAAAGTAGATAAATTCATCCTTCCATAGATTTCGTCATCCTAGATATGCCTAAAGATTCAAGAGTTCCTATAATTTTAGGAAGACCATTTTTGGCGACCGCTCGAGCTATGATTAACGTATTCAATAAGAAGATAACACTAAGAGTGGGGGATGATGAAGTAGTCTTTGACGTAGACCAACCAATTAAAAGACCAGCAACTGAAGATGATGAATGTTATGGGATTGATGATTTGGACGACATGATCAACGAAGAAGCTCAGGAATTGCTAACAAATGAAGAGCCTGATTCATGTTTATCAAGGGGACAGGAAAAGTCAATTGACCAATCAGACCTAGAATGCTGTGAATCTGCCAGTAGCAATGGAAACAATGAGTCTGATCTAGAAAACTCGATACGGCGTATCGACTCTGCTAATACTTCGTATCCAGTTACGCAGGGAACCACAAAACACGATGATTTTAAAAGTGAACACCTTTATTCGGCCAGTGCCAACGAGATCGATGAGAAGAAACCAAAGCTGAAGAATTTGCCTCAACACTTAGAATACGCATACCTTCACAGAGACAAATCCTTTCCCATTAATATCTCATCTGAATTATCAGAAAAAGAGAAAATTTCACTTCTACAAGTATTGGAAAGACGAAAAGGAGCAATTGCTTAGAAAATGTCAGATATTAAGGGAATCAGTCTGTCATAATGTACACATAAGATTTTGATGGAAGATGACTACAAACCGGTCATCCAACCCTAAAGGCGTCTAAATCTGAAAGTCTAAGATGTTGTGAAAACAAAATTGTGAAACTACTTGATTTCGGGCTAATTTATCCAATTTTAGACAGTTCATGGGTTAGCTCTATTCACGTTGTACCCAAAAAGGGAGGGATGACTATAGTTTTGAATGATAATAATGAATTAATCCCTTCCCGAACAGTTACTGGATGTAGGGTGTGCATCGATTACCGTAAACTTAATGATGCAACTCGAAAAGACCATTTTCCCCTCCCTTTCATTAACCAAATGTTAGAACATTTATGTGGGAATGAATACTACTATTTTCTTGATGAATTTTCAGGATTCTTCCAAATACCAATCGCTCTGGAGGATTAAGAAAAGACTACCTTCACCTATCCTTATGGGACTTTCACTTACCAACGAATGCCGTTTGGATTATGTAATGCTCCTACCACTTTTGAAAGATGCATGACGGCAATCTTCCATGACATGGTGGAAGACTTTATGGAAGTTTTCATGGACGACTTCTCGGTGTTTGGTAACTCTTTTGATTGCTGTCTAGCTAACTTAGATATAATGCTTGCTAGATTTGAAGAAACCAACCTTGTGCTAAATTGGGAAAAATGCCATTTTATGGTAAAAGAAGGGATAGTTTTAGGACATAAAATTTCTAGAGCAGGGATCGAAGTTGATAGAGCCAAAATTAATGTGATAGCTAAATTACCATACCCGACTAACATAAAAAGAGTTATAAGTTTTCTAGGGCATGCTGGATTTTACCGAAGGTTCATAAAAGACTTCTCCATGATCTCTAAACCAATGACCTAGCTTCTGATGAAAGACGCAAAGTTTAATTTTTCTGATGATTGCAAAAAGGCATTTAACATTTTGAAAAAAAATTGACCACCGCACCTATCATCATATCTCTCGATTAAAATGTGCCATTTGAATTAGTGTGTGACGCTAGTAATTTCGCTGTTGGAGCTGTTTTAGGGCAACGAATTGATGGAAAATTCAAGCCGATTTATTATGCCAGCAAAACTTTGAAATAATAAGCTCGATGTATGATAATGAGGTTGCGATATAAACAATGCTGAAAAAACCTAAAGAGTTAACACCAATAGCATTATACACCACCGAAAAAGAACTTCCGGCAGTTGTTTTTTCCTCTTTTGAATAAGTTTGTCCAATAGCGTTTATCTTATCAAAAACTTTAGTCTACACTAATCATTCTGCCTTGAAGTATTTGTTCATCAAAGAGGACGCAAAGCCTAGACTTATTAGGTGGGTTCTACTTCTACAAGGATTTGGCACTGAGATTAAGGATAAAAAGGGGCAGATAATTTAGCTATAGATCATTTGTCAAACTTGAGAACCCAGATTTGGGAACCTTCACGGAAGAGGAAATAACTGATGAATTTCCTGACGAGCATCTTATGATATTGAAAGCCGAGCTCAATAACAATGAACCATGGTATGCTGATTATGTTAACTATATTGTTGGAAAGATTGTACCTTCAAATTGGACACCTGAAAATAGATCTTTTTCTCAAGTTAAGTATTATTTTTAGGATGAACTGTATGCATTCAAGCTGTGCTCGGATAATGTAATGAGAAGATGTGTTGCTGGGAACGAAATCCTTGAAATCTTGGCATATTGTCATTCGGGACCAACTGGGGGACATCATAGTGCGTCAATTACTGGAAGGAAAGTCTACGAATCTGGATTCTATTGGCCTAGCATCTTTAAAGATGCTAAAGATTATGTGATGAGGTGCGATGCATGTCAGAGATCAAGAAACATATCATCAAGAAGTGAGATGCTACAAAACAACATTCAGGTATGTGATGTATTTGACATATGGGGACTAGGCTTTATGGGGCCCTTTCCGAACTTAAAAGGAAATAAATATATCTTAGTAGCAGTATATTACGTCTCAAAATGGGTGGAAGCTCAAGCTCTTCCTACAAATGATGCTCGCGTTGTAATTAGGTTTTTGAGAAGGCTATTTGCAAGATTCAGAGTTCCTAAAGCTTTGATTAGTGATCGGGGGACACACTTTTGTAACTCTTAATTAGAAAAAGCCTTGCAGAAATATGGAGTGACTCATAAATTAGCTACTGCATACCACCCTCAAACCAACGGACAGACTGAAGTGACCAATAGAGCTATAAAACGTATTCTGGAAAGATAGGTTGGGTATAAACCAAAGAATTGGTCAGAAAAGCTTGATGCCGCATTATGGGCATTCAGAACTGCCTACAAGACACCTACTGGATGCACCCCTTTCAGATTGGTTTATGGAAAAGCTTGTCACCTACCTGTGGAGATCGAACATAAAGCATATTGGGCATTAAAATAATGTAATATGGATCTCACAGCTGCTACAAAAAACCGTTTCATGGAACTGAATGAATTAATAAAGTTAAGAGATGGAGCATATGAAAACACCCAGATCTACAAAGAATGAACTAAGAGATGGCATTACTCTAGGCTCCGAGGGGATAAAAATTTCAAGCAGGAGATAAGGTGTTACTATTTAACTCTAGATTTAAGATGCATCCTGGAAAGCTTAAATCAAAATGGTACAACCCAAATGTGGTGAAAACTGTGCATCCATATGGAACCGTAGAAATTATCGATAAAAATGGAGTCAGTTTTAAAGTCAATGGACAAAGGTTGAAAAAGTATCACGATGGACATACTAATGAGGAAGGGAAGGAAGTGGTTGAATTGGATGATGATACAACGTGAAGAGAAGCTGAAAAAATAGTCTAACTTAAAGACTTCACTGTAAACAAAAGTGCTTCCCGGGAGACAACTTGGATTGTTATTTAATTTTGTTATCGAGTATGTCTTCTCAGACATCAATACGGCGTATCCGCACCATACCATACGGCGTATTGAATGTTTGGACGTTATCAGTCTTTATTTTATTGCACTTTAAAAACATTATTGTCAGTTCTGGAATACGGCGTATTCACTAGACTGATACGCCGTATCCACCAAACTGACCCGTAATTAGTTTGTTTAGTTTAGTTTAAAATTAACCGTAGGTACCAAGATAGGAATACACATGTTTTCCTATATTTTACACAGGATCTCGTGAAAGAAATATCAACAAAGTTGGTGGAATGCATATTTTCTAGAATTTTATGTATGTGTTGTTCGTGCTAGGATTCAGACGCTTTTCCAGCACACAATCTCACTTATAAACGCAACTTGGAGAATCTACCAAACAAATATCAAGGGAGTTTCTCATTCTAATTCTTTTTAAATTCCCGTATTTAATGTTTTATATACAACAAGGATGTTGTATAATTCAAATGGGGGGACGGAATTAGAATATTTACTTGTCCTATTTTTCACATTAAAATGCTTAAATTATGCTCAAATTAAAAAAAATTCAAGCAGACTTTTGTGAAATTACATCTTACATAACCCGCACACAACAACCCTTGTTAGATATTGTGAGGATTTAACTTTCTGTTTCCAAATGTTTACCCAAATTCCATAAAATATGAGTGTGCTGGTGATGTTGTAGACTTTAGAACTTGGCTTGGTATATCACTCGAGACCACAATAATGAGTATTATGGATTTAATTTGAGTAACTTGTTTAAATTGGAAAATTTTAGGATTACGCCCAAATCGCCTTTATATGTTGCTTATTAACTAACTACACCGGTTAGTTAACCTCTAGTTTAAATCCTTTTTCACTCTCATCTTTAGAGTGAAGATCCACTAGAAAAACCCGTAGAGCCAATCCTTTAGGAATTACACCAACTATTTGTTTTGTTACACCCTTAAACGTTAACCTACCCTGTTAGATTAAGTTTAATTTACAGTTTCTAGTTGCTTAAAGTGTAAAGTTTATATTTCCTAAGTCTTGTGTCATTTTCTATCTTTGGTGTGGTTGGAAATTTGCACATTGCAAATGGGAATGTATATTAGTAGTCAAAACTCATGTGATTTTACTACCGTCACAATTATTGGTGAGTCCGAAGAACAAAGAACTAACGAAGGAATTATCCGGAATTATTATGATCGTAAAGATGGTGAAACTACACTGAGATTTGATGAATAATCATTTCACAATTACCGAATGAATTACACGAAGGATCGATTATTCATTGATACGTCTAAAACAATCAACGATGTAGAGTATTGTATAAAGTGGAATATATCGCCACTTGCCTTGTAGAGTATGTAAAGTTATGGGATGATTGGGAAGTTGACCGTTACGGGAACGCCAACTTAGGTTGTTGTTTTTTATCTATGATTAAGACGTTGTAAATAGTCGTGTCTTTATCATGGTAACGGTCGGGAAAAAAGTGTCTAGCAACTTGTATCTTAAGTCTTAATCTATTTGTTTCTTGATTTTTATTTAACGGTCAAGAAAAAAGTGTCTAGCAACTTGTATCTTAAGTCTTAATCTATTTGTTCCTTGTTGGAGTGGTACTTCTGGTGAAAGATTGTAGAATGATCAACTGTAAGCCTTTCCATACAAAAACCTATATTTACCTTTATAAGCTTGTTACTCCTTGGCTTTAGTGGTGGAGATGTGTATCCTTGCCAAGCTTATGATAGAATACTCGTCACGGCCGAGCAATTGAGTGATTTAGTTACATGTTACCACATAGATTAGTTGAGTGATTTGAGTGATTTCATCTTCCTATTTCGTAAGGTGTTTGGTTGTGTACTTGTAATAAGATCAAATAAGTGCTTTAACAGAAAACATCCTTAGGGATACATTTTTATAAACTTCTAAAGGCTACTTAAGGACAGGTAGGATTCAAGTGGGGGATATTTGATGACATCAAATAACGTCTATTTTATAGCATCATTTATCCCAAGATATTAACCCATTTTGTATAGTTATTGCAAAGAATTGTTACTTAATCGTTTATATTTGAGAATTGTAGTAATTATGGAGTAATTGGTGAAACTTAGAAAAAGGCATGCATTCTGGAGCTTAAATGAAGATATTTTGAAGATTACTATTCTTAAGACCAATACGCCGTATCCATCAAAGAAGATACGGCGTATCCGTGCCTGCACTCACCAAAGACCACACAGGAATAAAGATCAATACGCTGTATCCAGAGGACTCAATACGCCGTATTCAAGATATGGAATCAATATAATATTCTGGAAGATATCAAACGTAGTCCCTACTCTAAGAAATCCATAATATGCCGTATTAAACACCTAGATATGCCGTATCGAACCGACTTCCAGACCTTATAAATAGAAAACTCAAAAATGAGTTTTAAGGGTGCTCAATCATATTCTCGATACCTAAACCACAAAAGTCAATTTTCAGAGGAGAAAAAGAGCAGAAGAGGTCGAGGAACGTTATCAATTCCATAGGAGACAACGTATAATTCCATATACTTTAGTAATCGTTCAGTTTTTGGTATCATTCGTTAACTCAGTTTGTTTACCTTGGCTAAATAATTCCTCTTGTATTTATTATGACGTTTGAAGGCTAATACCTTTGAGTATTAACCATTATTATGAAGATTTGAATGTTTGGTATTTGTTTATCTTGATTTCTTGATTTATCATTGAGTGCTTGTTTATGTTTATCAATTTATATTTGTTTACGCGCTTTTGTATGCGACCTATCATTCAACTGGATCTAGTAAAATGGACCAAGCGGATCTAGAGTCCGGGATAGCTCTCCATATAGTACTTTATACATCTAGAATAATAGTTACACAAATATTGTCCTTCTAAGTCTATATCTAGGATACGCTTCGGGCTTAATTAGTTAATTGGATATTGCCGATGGTTTATTGATTGTGTTGACTAGCAGGTGACCTAGATAATTCAAAAATAACGTTCTGATTCCATTGGATAGTTAGACAAGTGGACTACTAGTGTATAAATTGCCATTAAGCGGTAAGTGGGAAAAGTTTCTATGAGCAAGG